>JAOTQJ010202421.1:0-58200 GCA_025642045.1 Solanum sejunctum | reverse complement strand
GAATTCCTTAGCTGTCGTAAGTAAAGATTCAGTATAAGTGGTTGTCGCGGTGTCCTATCGGCACCATTCGCGGCCCCGGGGTTGGGTCGTGACAATAGACCTATTCCATCCATGGAGCCCAATCCAAACTCACTTTTTCTTCTAAAGTTTAAGCATGAATTTTAATAGTTTTCATGGTGTTACTTCAATTACTTGAATTATGATTATTTCATTATTAAAATTATGTAAATATAGATGAATTAGTATGATTTACATGAATTGTATGATTTTCAAGAGAACTCAAGTATATGATTATGAGGGCTGATGAGATCGCAAGTTGAACTCATATTGAGCTTACATTGTGCAATATATTATCCTCAATGTGTTATTTTATCTCACATATTGACGTGAATGTATGTTTGATGCTAGGAATGAGGAACAAGATGCATAGAAGGACAAATTGTAGCAAATCAAGTCAAAAGAGCAAAAATAATCAAAAGGTAGTCAAGATCGGCCATTGCCGATATATTCAGCGGTACATTGAATATTCTTGAAGACCTCCTAAAGTTAGAAAGTTCAACTCCAAGTGTGAGGTCAAAAAGGGTGATGGAATGTGCAACTCAATGGATTGGAAAAGTAATTCAGCGATCTACATGACCGTTGCCTAAAGTTATAGAACCTGGCAACAAACCTCTCAAGTCCCACCAGACATAGGTAAAACTAGCTATCAATGTTGACTAACATATGTCTATGGCATAACTATCCTAAGTCTAGACTAATGCCCAATAATAACAAGAAGCATAAACATAGTACACAGTGAATACAGTAGTCACAAGCACATTCAGTAGGCCAAACCATAGTCCTACCGATCTCGAATACTCAAACTTACAACAATTGATCCATATACAATAGAGAATCAGTATATCTATCTGAAAGAGATACTCAACAGGACAAGTAATCATCCTATTAGCGCCAGATAGCCATTGTTACAACAAAAAATCACTAAGCTAATCACATGTGTTCATAACAAGCCAACATATATACAAACAATCACAAATATCACCTATTACAATCATATTCATATGTACAAGCTTTAACCAATTTTCCTATTTCCATAGTCAAGCAAACAATTTACATGTTCGACTCCGCCAAAGAGAGAGGAAAGACTATAGCCTACCTTGATGTTGATCAAGGATTTTACAATTAATTTTGTAGGTGCATTCTCATTTTGTACAGTTTCTGAATGTCATCAATCTTAAACAATGCATCAAAAGTAGTGTCCAACAATCCTATGGTGTTATCCTTATAAAAATACATATTCTAGACTTCTAAATCACTTAAATTGCCTAAAAAATGATCAAGTTACAACTGAGAAAGTTTTCCTTCGTTCCTTGAAGAGTTTTTGAAATTAGGCCCTATATAAGACCCTCACAGATGTCGCTATAGTGAATCACCCCCAAAGAGGCAGTTATCACTATAGAATGCTAGGGTAGTTATAGTGACTTTGATATAGCATCCTAGGGGTTGCCATAGTGACCGCACCAGATACTCAACTGATTTTTCCATTCTCTTATTTAATTATTCTTGATCGAGGTCTAAAATTCATATGGAATAAAAAATACACAAATAAATTGTGTAACCATACTAAATTTGTCATTAATGATGAACTCAAGATTCCCATATGAAGTCATTATAACCAAATGCAAGTCCTACTTCCTAACACCAAATTTACTTAATTTCCACCAAAGGGCCAAAAACACTTCCGAATGCCTTGGAAACCAAACGACAGGTAATTTTAGACCAAAGCCAATATTCCATAGCTAACTGCATTGTCAAAATTCCCATTCAATCATATTTACCAAGAATGTTCACTAAAGTCAACTATTGGGTTATTTTTAAGGATAAAGTACAACACTTGATATAAACTATCACTGAAAGCATTGCTACTCTAGCTGGACATGCTCCTAGCATAATTTGGCAATTTCAGAGATGATAGAATTGTTAGAATTTTATTTCGAGGCCATTTACTCAGACTTTACCACTAAACCCTTTTTTCAACTTTAAACAAATTTTTATTATGAAAAACTATTCATATTTCAAACGAGCAACCAGACAACCAAACTATTAGAACTACCAAGTCACAAATGACTTAGGGTTACTATAGTTGGTCTCTAATAGATGCAAAATATTTATAAAAGCATAAATGACTTTGAGGGTCATTGCAAAGTCATACCTCACTCTACAAGATTGATTGAGGTGACTCAATGAAGAACTGCGATGGTGGAATATCTATAAACCCGCTTAGCTAAAAGCGAATCACCAACAAAAGTAAAGACTATAAAAGGCTGCAACAGGAATTTAGGACTGATAATCAAATATTATACCCACAATTAGTGTCACAAAAACAAAGATTTTCTCTAGGATTTAACAAAGCACAAATATCAAGACAAAAGACTCATTAGATACCATTGATTATATCTAAAGAATTCCATTAATCCTATTGACTCTAAATAGCATAAGACCTATTCTATGCTAACATCCATAGAACCAGATGAAGTACCCAAATAAATTGGGCAGCCTAGATATAGTAGATTAACATATTGGATGACTATCTCTACCTTTGCTTGCATGTAATCAGCCACCTTACGACCTACCTTTCTGGAATGAAAACAAATGTCAATTCTTGATAACCATTTAATCGAATGACTCTTCTAACACTTTTGACAAGAGAAAAGATGACCTACTTGCACCATCTCCTTGAGGTTTAGGGTTGACATTCTATCTTTGCTAAATTTTTTTCCTAAAACATGGGAGGAACCTAGATGAGAAAACTTTTGTCAAAACTATATAAATATCCGCTAAAAAAACTGGACCTTTGTTCAAGGGAACCGCCACTATCTATTTGAGTCCTTTTGACTCTTAGATATCAAGATCCTGAAGGTTATTTCTAGTATTTTAAAAAATTATCATTTTTCCTATCCATTGTTGTTTTGAATCATATTAGATCAGTTTTGGACTTTGTTTTAGATTATTACTGAGAAATTGAGAATTTTATAATATTGAGTTTTAAAAAGGGCTTAAGTTGTTGAAAAATTGATTTTTTGGTACTACTGAAAATTACGAGCCTCATATGGAATTTCATTAGTTCCATTAGTACCAGAATATAGAAGTTCATGTAAGAGAGTTATTGTTTCTGAATTTGGAGTTCTTTTGTGGATTTTAGGTCTAATGTTGAAAGTTTTAGTTAAGTTGCACCACAATTGAATTTGATCAATATATTGAGTTGGATGCTTAAATTTGATTTTCATTAATTTCATTAGGTTTGGAGTTGATTTTACCACTAGAATGAGGTTCCATATAATTTTTGAAAGTCACAAGAGAACTTTTATATTTCAGAGCCTTAGTTATTCTAGTTGTGATAAATTAGTTTTGGGTCAAGGAGATCTCAGACTTTAGTGTTAGAAATTTTATTGAGTCTAAAACATCAAATTTAGTAGGATTTACTATATAGTTTCTATGTATGGGGTTTCAAATAAATTATGAGGGTTATTTCTGAATTATCATATGTTGCTTGAGCTTTCTTGTTAGTGTCTGATGTAGTTATTGTGATTGCAGAGAGGGAGGCTTTTCTCATGGCCATCATTTAAGTGAACCCCTATTGCTATCATGAAGGAGCCTCTTTAGCAATGACTAATTTTTTAGCTAGGTGTTGCGAATTCAATAACTCGCAGAAGCGACCCTAACTTCATAACAGAAAGGCCTGCAGATTGCTTATGTTTGCTTAAGAAACCTGAAGTCTCTTTAATAGCATTGATGTCATGCCTCAATCCACCTCAAAACTTTAAGTAGGCACTGCATCGCCATTGCATATTTTACCTAACAATAGTTGGGGTTGAACCACAAGGAACAATTGTTTAAGCATGGAAGTCTAGTTGAACTAGGTAATTAGATTGTTAAAATGGTGGGTTCCAAGCAATATAAAACTATCAAACAATTATAAGATTCAATTTAAATAATTAATTTAGAAAAACTAGCAAGGATATGTCAACATGGGACGAGATCTAGATATATGGGTCTATATGCTTTAATGAATGACTTAATTATAAATGAATAAGCTAGATTTACTCGTAACCACTATTTTAGCTCAGACAATAATGGTGTTTCACATGAACTATTTACAGTTTCACATGTGAAATCACATTGGTAAATGCTTGCCTATATCAGCAAACATTCTACTACTTTGGCTATTGAACCTAAATCAAGGCAATTAATCAAAACCTTGAAAGATTTTAGGCTATCACCCCCATTGCCCACTCCAATCATTCAAATTAATGTATCAACTGAAGATCTAAAATAGCACAAAGTTTACAATATCAAGATTATAAGTATGGTAGTAATAAGTATAAAGTCACTCAAATTAATAGCAAAACATACAAATTAGATTACACCCATAATATAAATCATGCACCAATGTTCATAACGCATCCCCAACAATTGGGGTTTCAACTAAATATGATTAAGAGTAAGAAATCAATACCAATGTTTCTAGCCATAGATGTGGGTAAGAGAAATTAGTAAGAAATAAGCAAGAATTTCTTCTCCCAAGATCCTCTTCCCAAGCTTCTATTTCAAAAGCCTTCTTCCTCAAGATGAATGTACTTTTTCTCAAAGGAAGGTTCTTTGTACTCTCTATGTAAATTATGATATGATATGTACAATGTCCTTTTTAAAATATATTTATACTCATGCATATTCTTTTTAACTTTGAAACATGTTTTCGCCATTTGGCAGTCAAAGTTGGCCATTACCGAGCACTTTCAGGAATGCCGAATGTACACTTGACTGCCTTTTAATATTTTAGCTGAAGGCCTCGATTAACTTTAGAGGATGCTACTATGCATCACCAATCATGTTCGGCGATCCACTGAACTTGTACCAGCATAGCCTTTCTGCTTTGCTCATAAGGGGTTCAATGCTACAATATTTTATGGTCGGAGTCGCCAACCGATGATCCGCAGAATGAGTTAGTGACAACAACTTTGATCATATTTTTGGTAATTTATTTGTCTTGCATTTTATAGTATTGCCCTTCCATATCTTGCAGTGGTTGAAACACACATATCTTAAACTTGGGCTTTCTTGATATAGATGTGAAGGAGATTTGAAGCTTGAATGGAGTTCTTGAGATCCGTAATAAAGCTTGGGAGACTTGAATTTGAATGAAATATTTGGTTAAGTGTTAGAGAGAGTTTTGAGAGCATCTTAAGTGATATAGATTTGAAAAATAGCTAAGTATAGGTGTTTTTACGCATAAGTGGGCATGGGGCTATGACCCCAAGGCTCTTTGGCCAAAACAGAATTTCAGGGAAATATTAACATTGATTTGTTCCCCTAGCATGTCACCACAGTGCATGGATCGCTATTGTAAATCAAAATTTTTGAAAATTATTTTCTCCGCGAGTCTTCTAAAATCAGCGTTATAACTATTTCCCACTCAACTATGCCCCCTGATCAATAATATCAAGTCGAATTTTCAATATCACACATGAATTTTAAGATATATGGAAATTATGATTATGGAAATTTTTGAAGCACATCTTTGGGGCGTTTCAACGGGTGTGTAGTTTAGTGGTATGTAGTTGAGAGCATAAGAGTGCTTTACTTATTGATTGGTTTACTTTAGGTTAGTTTAAATTTGCTAATTACCTTATTATTTGGTGCTCACCTCTTTCTAAATTTTGTAGGTTGTGAGCTCGATCCCATTTGATAGATCTTCCCAATTACAAGATTAAGCTTTAGGACCACTTGAGAGGTAGATGCATGTCTCTTTGGCGGGCCTACAAGGTTTCTATTTTATTTTATGTTCTATAAAAGGACTACACATTGAGACTTATATTATCATTTGAGTTTCTTAGTATTAGAGGCTTGTATATGCGACACCAATTCTGGGATGGTTATAGTCTTCATTTCATATGCTTACCTATCTTATTAAAATATTTTATCTTTTACTTTATTATTATATTGAAAAGTTCAAGTGTAGGCTAACTCGGCTTGGTACAATAGTTGAATGCCATCACACCTGAATTTTGAGTAGTGATAATTTGGTATCAGAGCTCCAAGTTTATCGGTCTCATATGTGTACAAGCACAGTGGAGTAGAGACTCAAGAACCAGTGTAGAGATATCTGTTAGTTATCCTTGAGATGATACAAAGATTGTTAGGAAATTCCTTTTTGTGCTTTCAATTCTTGTTGTGCATGGTTGTTGTTGGGTTTCTAAATATTGTGTGATCGTATTCCTGTGCCCATGCATATATCTACCTTAGTAGGTGATCCTTTAGTGGTAAGAAATTGTTCTTGGTGTTTAGTATGGGAATATGAGATGTCATTGTGTGGCTTGGAATTTAATTCAACTATGAGAAAGAAATAATGGACTTAATGGATGAATGTGTTGTCAGCCTTTGATTGCCATATAATTCTCTTTGAGATTTAGGTTTCCATAGAGTTTTGATGAGGTATATTAAAGGTAGGTACTAGAAGGTGAAACAGATTAAAGGATTTTATTAAGAACTACATTATTTCTAGTTACCCATACAACATCAAGGGTGGTACTTTCCTAGTTTATTAGACGTTTGGGGCAATCTGTAAACATGGCATAATATATTTAAGGTAAAGACTTATTATCAATGCAATAATCATGGGATTATAGTTATTATGTGTCTAATAAGGGTTGCTTAGTATGGGCACTGTATGACATTATGTTCATTGAAATCATAACTTCTAGTTAGTTTTCTTGGAGTGGGTATATAGCACAAATAATTAAATTATGACTGATATAGCAGTATCTATTCCCATTTGACTTGGATTATTAACCATGTTGCTTTTGTTACCCATCTAGTCTATGAAAGAAGGTATATTGCTTGATGAGAGATGAAACCAATTTGATTATTTATAACATCTATTCAATGAGAAAAAAATGTGGTCTATTCGAGCACAGACTTCTTGGAGTGTATGATGCATTCTAGTAGTGAATCTAGTGTGTCTGTTGATGTGGTCCTAATAATATATATGGATGGAGGTATTGATCTTCAAGCATGAATACTATTTCGTATAAAGTTATCAATTGTTGCACTTACTCAGGTGGCGGAGTATGAAATTACCATCTCATTTTGAGAGAACTAATTGGATGTTAATTAGATGCTTGAGGTTGGATCGATCATGAGGAAAATCATAGTGGTTAATCTTTGAATAGGTATTAATATGTGTAAGTGTATATTTGATACTAGAGCTCTTTATTGGGACTAGTGACTTCATTATAATCTAAAAGGATCATGTTTATGTTTTGATAGCAAGCATATGAACTTATAAGGATTTGAGAAGTTCACTTGTATAATTGTAATTAGGAAGGTTAGAAGGAAAGCGTATATGTACAGTTGGTTAAGTCAAATTTAATGACTTGATATTGGGTTACCATATCAACTATAAATCATTTTTTTAGTTTGGCATAATCTTGTTTATCTTGTTCGCATATGGTAATATGGTTACGCTTGCATCAGTGGGGTTTAAGAGACTGTTAGGTAAGGTATAAGAGAGAAGTCTATAAGTTGGATCCAGTGTAAGAATGGGTTTTTTCATGACTTTTGATTTAGTTACTAGTATGAGTTAGGTTGCTAATGATGGCCATGATAAGATATATAAGAAAGTGATTAATGATGAACTAGGGTATGTAATCTTTAGAGATCTTCAAGGTATGCATTGATGATTGAGAAGGGAATCAGTTTTATAGTGTCAATGGGATCCAGGATTTCATGGTACATTTGCATTAGTAATAGTTGATTTTGTCAAGGTATAGATTAATCAGGAAGTGAGATGATTGGTTACACGATTATTGAGCATTTTGAAGGGGTTTAAGCATAGCTTCGATTATAAACTCTGCTACTTTTGATGGTGAAAGAACTTAATGAGGTTGCATTTGAGTAGTTGTGTGAAGAAAAATGTAATCTACTATGGAGGTTTTCTAAGAAATAGTGACAACAAATGGGTCAGGGGTGAGTACATTAGCCTTGGGCATCAACGAGTTTGAGCATTTAGGATTGGGCCATGAGTATGGGTTAAGTATTTAAACATCCTTGAAGCATTGTTGATAGATACAAGTTAAGAAAAGTGAAAGAGATTAGACATCATGTATAGATCTGTGGTTCAGAGTTGTAAATTTTAAGGATTTTTGCTTGTGAGTTTATGGGATAAATGTGAGGTGGGATGACTTAGAACTGGGTTATGAAATGTTATCAACTATTTTTTAGAAGTTTGGTTTGGGTTGGATAACAACAATGATACATGAGAAATTATGCGTTTCATATTAGGTCATATTGTTCAATTATGATAGGTGACTCATAGAAGCTATACAAAAAGGACTTACATTTTGTCGTGTGTCATGGATGATATTTGAATAGATATGGCTACTACTTTGTTGATGGAAGTTAGTGTGGACTATCCTGATGGGTTATGTAGATACTTAGTGGTAAATAAAGAATATATGCTTATGGTATACAAAAATTTATGGGTGATGGAGAATTTATTAAGGTTTGCAATAGGGAATGAGTGTTTGAGTGGATATTGAGGTACTTTCCGTTTGAAGGGTTATATGTGGTTAAGGTTGATTTCTAATTGAATAATTACAGCTTATGGAAAAGGCACCACACTTGATTCATCCACTATTCAAGCATCCGGGCAGTATTAATTGAGAGTTTATAAGCTTGGAAGTATCATTCATTGGTTGTCTTTTCTGTTCGTTACCTTACATTGGGGTAGATTTAATAGAATTCTCTCTTACGAATATATATTGTCAAAGTAGTGGAATTATATACCTTAAGTTCAGGGAGGATTATGCAAAGAAGACAGAAATAGATTGGTTTTGTGATTGTTTATATATTGCAATTGGCTATGATTAGTTCAGATTCCCTCTTGGCCATCACTGAAAATATATTTGCATTGCCTTGTGGTCTCGTAGGTGGAAGTTTGTGCCACAACCCAAGCCTAGGTCATAAGCATGACGAATGGGAACTTGAAGGGACCCCAAATAAGCCTATTAGCATATCATTCACACATCCTTTGTCACAGAAGCAAAATAAACAACAACAAGAGATATAAGTAAGGGAAATGGGACTAAGGGAAGTCTTGATTTTTATAAAGCATAAAAGAGTCAAGGCTCAAAGCATAATACATCAATTGTTCCAACAACACCTCTAAAATATATTGGAGTGGGGACCAAGACACTTTCCGAGCTCACCCACATAGTATCAAGTGTTCAACATAAAGAGACATCAAATAGTAAAAGTAGCATAGCTAGTGTCCCCGGACTTGAGGATCCACCAAAGCTTATCTTCCAAAGCACCGACCTTGCCATGTGGAGGATAATCGAGAGGTGCTCTGGTTCCTACATGGTAACATCATATAGGCATAGAGTATGCTTTAGTATATTTGAATATATTAAATATGTAGGATTCAATGCAATAAGATATAAGGCAAAATATTCAAAATGCATAGTCATAAGTAATGGATAAGTACAATATCAATATAACATGCATGATCAATGCTTGAAGTGCAACATGTTTGTAAATCATTTAACTTGCAAATATAGATTACATGTGTAGGAAGAGACCATAATCATAGACCAAACAACTACTACTTGGAATCCATAGCATGTCATCCCCTTGGTGAGGTGGTTGAGGTATCTACCCCTCAACATGATAGTACGGGCATGTCATCCCTCGACAGGGTAGTCAAAGTATCTACACCTCAAAATGGTAGTACGGGCATGTCACCCTCATAAGGTGTGGTGAACTCAAAAAACTATAGATACTTTTCATTAATTCAACACATACATACAATCCTTTAATCATCATAAAGTCACTTGATTTATAAACCATATAATAGAGCATCAACAACTTGGGAATCCTTGTCAAGGCATTTTATCAAACACTTAGTCGGTGTGTAATGCTAGTTCAAAATCATGCAATTCAAGAGTGAAATAATATGAGAAAACGCAATGTAAATCTACCCACCAATATATAGTAAAACCCTCGCGTAAGATACCTTGAAATCAATCATCAATATATCATAATAGATCATATTTTCATAACTCAATACATGCATAGTCTCAATAGGCAAAACCACATAATAATATAATCTTGAAATAGATAAACATGCATATTCAATCAACATTTCTTTAAACCCCACATAATTTGTAATCAAAATCCTTAATAAAAGATACGCATAGAATATACAACTTGGAAACATGCACCTTTCATAAAAAAACGGGAGATTAGGCTCCATGGGTGAACGAACCCAATGGATGAAACCCACATACCTCAAATTTTGGTTTTCATGATGTAGTCTTGAAGGAGACTTGAAGCTTGAATGGAGTTCTTGAGATCCAAAATTATTCTTGAGACACTTGAATTTGAGTGAAATTTTTGATTAAGTGTTAGAGAGAGTTTTGAGAGGGTCTTGAGTGACATAGAGTTGAAAATGACTAAGTATAGGTGTTTTCAAGCATATGTGAGAATGGGACTATGACCCCAAGGCCTTTGGGCTGAAACAGAATTTTATGAAAAATTAACACTAATCCGTGCCCCTGGCACGTCGTGGCCTGGGCGTGGATCGCCACTGGAATTTATAACTTTGTGAAAATTATTTTTTGCTATGGGTCTTCTAAAATTGGGGTTATACTCATTTTTCACTCAATTTTCTCCCCTGATCACGAATATGAACTTGGATTTCTGATATCACGCACAAATTTTGAGATACATGGAAATTAAGATTATGGGCATTTCTAAAGCACATTTTTAGGGCATTTTTGGGGTGTTTTAATTTCTCCCCCTTGGGAACATTCGTCCCCCAATGTCAAAGAAATATACATAAGACAAGTAATCAAGAAAATTTCAGCCTAACATGAATGCAACAATCTATTTAAACATCATTTCAAAAATCTCAGCATGAATGTCAAAAATCACCATAAACTTGTCAACATGAACATGAATGCATACAAAATGTCATAAGGGTTGAAACTTAAGACTTGAATTCATATAAAGGACTTAAATCAGTATCTTAGGCTTGAGTAAAGTGGAAGAGATATGGATGCAACTTTTTCATATCCGCCTCGGCTTCCCATGTCGTACTTTCAACTTGTTGATTCCTCCAAAGGACCTTGACAGAAGCTACATCTTTGTTTCTTGACCTCTTCACTTTTCTATCCAAAATTCCACTAGGATGTTCTCATAAGTCAAATTATCTTCTATAACAGCCGCAACATCCAAAGGCATTATAGCATTAGGGTCACCCACACATTTCCTCAATATGGACACAGGGAAGACTAGATGAACTATATTCATATCAATGAGCAACTCCAACTCATAGGCCACGTTACTAATCCTTCTCAACATTCTATGGGGAACCACAAATCTTGGTCTCAACTTCCCCTTCTTTCGAAATCGGACCACACCCTTCATAGGTGAGACTTTCAAGTAAACCAAATCATCAACCTTAAAGTCAAGATCTCTCCTTCTCACATCGGAATATGACTATTGTCTACTTTAGGCATTTTCAATCTCTCGCTAATCAACCTCACCTTCTCCAAGGCTTCCATGACTAAATCTGGACCTAGCAAAGCCATGTCCCCACTTTAAACCATCCAACTTGGGATCTACAACATCTACCATAAAGATCTTCAAAATGAACCATACCAATACTTGAATGATAACTATTGTCATAAGCAAATTCAATAAGTGGAAGATGTTCATCCCAACTACCCTTAAACTCCAAAACACAAGCTCTAAGCATATCATTAAGAGTTTGGATAGTCCTCTCAGCTTGGCCATCCATTTGAGGGTGAAAGGCTGTGCTAAGCTTACCTTGGTACAAAGTTTGCTTTGAAAGGACCTCCAAAAGTATGAAGTGAATTGAGCAGCACGATCTTAAATAATAGACAAGGGCACCCCATGCAATCTAAAAGACTCATGAATGTACAATTTGGCATAATCTTCGGTACTATGAGTAGTCTTGACTGGTAGGAAGTGATTTTGTCATTCTATCCATAATAACCTAAATAGAATCAAAATATTTTCTAGTCTTAGGCAACCCAACCACAAAATCCATGTTGATTTCTTCCCACTTCCAAGTAGAAATCTCTATATCTTGGGCTACGCCACCTGACCTTTGATGTTTGGCTTTCACTTGTTGGCAATTGTGACAGTCGTATATGACTTGGCCATGTCTCTCTTCATACCACCCCACCAATAGACTTCCCTCAAGTCTATATACATTTTGTAGAACCAGGGTGAATGGAACAGGATGAGTTATAGACCTCCTTCAAGATCAATTCTTTCAAACACCTTGGTACCTAAGGGCACCATCTCCCCCTTAGGAGAAAACCTCCACTTTACCATTCTTCACCAAGGACTTCAACTCTAACAAGGTGGACTCAAGATCTTTTTTTTGACTTTACCTCCTCAATCAATGAAGACTTATCAACAACCACTACACCAACATTGTCAATCTCGTCCAACCAAGCCCCTAATCTAGCCAACCGATGATCCTATTTAGCCACCTCTTTGCCACCATCATCAATATGAGCTAAATTACCTGTAGATACCCTTCTTAAAGCATTCGCCATAATATTAGCTTTGCTAGTGTGATAATGCACACTCATATCATAATCGTTAAGGAGCTCTAACTACCTTCTTTGTCTCAAGTCAAGATCTTTTTTTTAACACATATTGGAGACTCTTATAATTGGTGAACACATCATCATGAAGCCCATACAAGTAGTGAAGCCAAATTTTCAAAGAAAATACCACGTCCGCAATACAAGATTGTGGGTAGGATAATTCTTCTGATTCACCTTAAGATGTCTAGAGTCATATGCTATCACCTTATCATTTTGCATCAAAACATACCCCAAACCAATTCTTGAGGCATCACAATATACAACAAACCCTTCCAACCCTTCGTGTAGAGGCAAGATAGAAGCAGAGGCCAAATTATCTTTGAATATTTGGAAACTCTTTTCACACTCATTGGTCCACACGTATTTCGCCTTCATTTTTGTCAATTTAGTCATAGGAGAAGCACTAGAAGAGAAGCCATTTACAAACCTCCGGTATTAACCCACCAAAGCCTAGAAACTTCTATTGTCCAATGGAGTCAAAGGTCTAGGCCAATTTCTAATCACCTCTATCTTCTTCGGATCTATCTTAGTTCCATCACCTGACACCATATGCCCTAGAAAGCAACATCTTTCAACCAAAACACACATTTTTCACATTTTGCTTACAATGTCTCCTCCCTAAAGATTTGCAATACCACCCTTAAGTGATCCACATGCTCCTCCTCACTATGGGAATAGATCAAAATATCATTAATAGAAACCACCACAAACAAGTCAAGGTAAGATTTAAAGACCCTATTCATAAAATTAATAAATATAGCCGGTGAACTAGTCAACCCAAAGGACATAACGACAAAATCGAAGTGCACATACCTAGTCTAGAAAGTTGTCTTGGGAATGTGATACTCCCTCACTTTCACTTGGTAATTCCCGGACCGAAGATAAATCTTAGAAAAATGACTAGCCCCTTAAGTTGATAAAGAAGGTCATCAATCCTTGGTTTAGGATACTTGTTCTTTATGGCGACTCTATTAAGTTGCCAATAATCAATGCAAATTCTAAGAGAACCATCCTTTTTGTTCACTAACAATATCGGTGTACCCCAAGATGACTAACTATGCCTTGTGAAACCCTTCTCCAACAAATCCCTCAATTTCTCCTTTTAACTCCTTCAACTTCATCGGGGCCATACGGTAAGAGGGAATAGAAATGGGTTGAGTGCCGGGAAGAAGGTCTGTATTAAAGTCTATTTCCCTTTCAAGAGGAACACCATAAAGCTCAATGAGAAAGATATCAAGAAACTCATTAACCACTGGAACCAACTCTATAGAAAGAACTTTGGACTCAATTTCCTAACCCTCACAAGATGATAGAGACACCCTTAGAAATTAACTTTTGGGCTTTAAGACAATAATAATCTACCCTTGACCACCACATCACGACTCTCCCACTCAACGTTGGGCTTATTTGGGAATTTAAATTTAATCTTATGGGTTCTACAATCAATAGAAGTATAATATGCATGCAAGCAATCCATCCAAGAATGACATCAAAATTCACCATATCTAATTCAACAAATTCACAAGGCAATATTTTATGAAAAATTAACATAGGACAATTTCTATAGACTCTTTTAGCAACAACAAACTCACCAACGGGGGTAAACATTTCATAAGGCTCACATAATAATTTAGGAGTAACAGGAAGCTTTTTCGCAACAAAAGGAGTAATAAAAGAAAGAGAGGCATCCGGGTCTATCCATGCATACAAGTCAAAATAAAAAACCTTTAACATACCGGTGACAACATCAGGTACCTCATCTACCCCTTGTCTCCTTTCAAGAGCATAGAATCTATTTTGCCTTAGAGCACCCCACTTGTTGGCTTCCTCTCCCTTTTTGACTCACATTTGCACCTTGGCCTTGTGGACGACCATCTCTACCTTTGTTTCTAGAATAAGGACAAGCAATCACCTTATGACCCACTTCACCACAACTATAGCAAGCATTAGAGTCCTTCAAACATGGGCCATTATGGCTACTATCACATCTTTGGCATATAGAGTTAGGAACCACACCACTACCACCTTGGAACCTTGGGCTGTCATTAGTAAACCTTCTATTAGGAGCATTGGGAGACCTTTTTCCTTGAAAGTTGTGGCCTTGAGGAAACCGGCCACTCTTGGAATTGTGAAATTCACCTTCAAAATAAGACTTCTTAGACATACCATTTCTTTTTTTTTCTAAGCTTTTCACCCTCTAGTTATTCGACATATGTCATAAGGAAAGACAAATCATATCACCTATTAGTATAGTGGTACGATGCTCCTCATTTACTAAGTTGGATACACCCGACACAAATTTGTTCATCTTTTACCTCAGCTCAACAACCAATTGTGGGGCATACTAGGAGATTTGGTTGAACTTGAGGTCATACTCCTTCACACTTATAGACCCTTACTTTAGATTCATAAATTTCATCATCTTTACCTTTCTTAGCTCCATAGGAAAGAATCGGTTGAGAAATGCCGCTTTGAACTCTTCCCAAAGGATAGAATCACCATTCCCCTTCTCCATCTTACATTGAGTGAACCATATTTGAGCCACCCCTTTGAGTTGTTAGGCTGCCAACTCCGCTTTCTCCTCCGAGTTAACCACCATTATAGAAAGCACCTTATACACCTGATCAATGAATTTTTGGGGATCCTCATCCACCTTAGATCCATGGAACTCCGATGGATTCATCCTAGTAAAATTCCTTACCCTTGAGGTTAGAATAAGAGCATGAGAATTTTGGGACCCTTGGTTGATACAGTTGGTCATAGCATGATCTAACATGGTGATAGTGTCTCAGAACTCACCACGGGATACTCCCCCATATTGAGGAGCTTGAGGAGCGAGAGGGGCCAGTTGCTCTTCGGGTGGACAGGCTCTTCTTATTCTTCCTCTTGGAATAGGAATGATCTAGAATATCAAAGAACATTTGTTATAGGAAAAGCCTTACCTTAAATTCAATAGTACAACATAGATCATGAAGAAGGGGAACATTTCCTAAAATGCCTGATAGCCTCTTACTTATAGTTATGTGCATTTCACAACCATGAACAAGACTATAAACGATACAGTATGTTGGATTTTGAGGACCATTAACAGCCTTACGCTTTGATACTAAGTTTCTCACAGCCCAAGCCTAGGGCCTAGACACGACACGGTGAATAGGAACCCGAAGGGACCCTAAACAAGCTTTTTAACATTTCATTCATACATCCTTGGTCGTGGAAGTAAAACAAACAACAACAAGAGATATAAGAAAGGGAAATAGGACTAAGGGAAGCCTTGACATTTATAAAGCATAAAAAAGTCAAAGGTCAAACCATAATACATCAATTGTTCCAACAACACCTCTAACATAAATTAGAGCGGTTTCCAAGACACTTTTCGAGCTCACCCTCATAGTATAAAGTGTTCAACATAAAGAGATATCAAATAGTAAGAGTAGCATAGCTCATGTCCCTGGACTTGAGGACTCACCAAAGCTGATCTTTAAAGCACCGAACTAGACACATCGGGGATGAAGAGGTGCTCTGGTTCCTACTTGGTAACATCATGTAGGCATAGAGTATGCATTAGTATTGTTTGAATATACTAAGTATGTAGGATGCAATGCAATAAGATATATGGTAACATAGTCAAAATGCATATTCATAAGCAATAGATAAGTATAATATCAATATGGCATGCATGATCAATGCTCGAAGTAAAACATGCTTGTAAATCATATAATTTGCAAAAATAGATTATATGTGTAGGAGGAGACCATAATCATAGACCAAACAACTACTACTTGGAATCCATGGCATGTCACCGCCTCAGTGAGGTGGTCGAGGTATCTACCCCTCAACATGGTAGTATGGCCATGTCACCCCCCGACAAGGTAGTCAAGGTATCTACCTCTCAAAATGGTAGTATAGGCATATCACCCCTCGATAAGGTGTTCAAGGTGTACACCCCTCAACATGGTAGTACAAGCATGTCACCCTCCGACAAGGTGGTCAAGTTATCTACCGCTCAACATGGTAGTACAGGCATGTCACCCACTGACAAGGTGTGATCAACTCAGAACATTATAGATACTTTTCATGAATACAATACATACATACAATACATACATACAATACTTTAATCATCATAAAGTCACTTGACTTATAAACCATATAATAGACCATCAACAACTTGGGAATCCTTGTCAAGGCATTTTATCAAACACTTGGAGGGTGTATAATGCTAGTTCAAAATCATGCAATTCAAGAGTGAAATAATATGAGAAAACTCAATGTCTATCCACCCACCAACATATAGTAAAACCCTCATGTAATATACCTTAAAATTAATCATCAATTTCTCATAATAGATCATCATTTCATAGCTCAAAACATGCATAGTCTCAATAGACAAAACCACTTCATAATATAAGCTTGAAATAGATAAGTATGCATATGCAATCAACATTTCATAAAAGCCCAACATATTTTGTAATCAAAATCCATAATAGAAGATATCATGGACGATACAACTTGGAAACATGCATAGTTCATAGAAAGGGAGATTAGGCTCCATGGGTGAAATAACCCAATGGATGAAACCAACATACCTCAAACTTGGGTTTTCTTGATGTAGTCTTGAAGGAGACTTGAAGCTTGAATAGTGTGACACCCTGTAACACTATGCTTTTATATATCTATGTTTCAAGTCTTATTTGGTTAGGTTGGGTATGTATTAGGTTCATGGGAGACTCCTAGTACCTAGACGAGTTTAAGACTTCCCTAAGAGTTGAGTTTTGGGTGATGGTGAATACAAGTGTCAACTTTAAATGAGTATAACTTTTAGCATTCTTTGAACTGAGAGGCGCACAACATGTCAAATGAAAGCCCTTTGAGTTTACTTTCCAATTCATATGTTTTCACCTCATTTCAAGGTTGGATGAGGGAGTTATGACCACTTTCATGAGAGCCTTCTTTGCAGTGATGTCATATGAATAGTTCAATGGGTAGTGTTGCCTTGGACGGGCCGTTTGAATATCATGGGGCTTAAAAAGGACATTTTTGGTATAAGTAATATGAATCCATTTGATTTAGATTCACAATACACTTGTTTTCACCTCATTCTGATGTCGGATGAAGGAGATTTGATCGTTTTTGTGAGACCCTCTTGTCCAGTGGTGTCAAACGGACAACTTGATGACCAGTGAGGGGTGTGATGGGCCATTTGTACGGCTTGGGAATGGTAAAATCCATTTTTGGCCTAAGGAATGTGACACGTCTAGTGTCATAGGCCATGTGGCTAGCCATTGACCATGTGAAGGGTCATGGGGGTGTGCAAGAGGGGCAAGGTTGGCATGAGGGGAAATTTTGGCTAAGGGAGGTGCCACGAGCACCCTTGACTGGCCGTGTGAGGGATGACGTCTCATGGGGCTAGGACGTAAAGTGACCTGGCCAAATTTTCTAGTCCAAATATGGTGCAATAAACCACTAAACGAATCATGAAACACCATACGACCCATGAAGTGTTCCGTCAAAGTGACGTTGATGATAACATTTTCCCAAGTGTTCCAATTGCAATTTTGAGGCTAAGTCTTGTCTCACAAGCACTCCACACGACCTGTGGAGTGCCACACGACCAGTCAAACCTCAAGTGAGGCCACACTTTGTCATTTTTTCCATCCATTCACTAATGGCATTTTCATAAATGCTAATTATTCTAGTGACCCTTTTTGACTTCCTAGGCTATCTTAACCTTCCTAAAAAACCTAAAACCTACTAATAAAGACCCAATTTTACTACTCTAATCTTAGTCACACTTTAAAATCCTCTCAAGAGACTCCATCAATCCCCAATTCAATTTCAAGGAAACCCAAGAGCAAGATTGGATTCCAAGATCATTTCAAAGCCTCTATTCTTCCCAATCTCAATTCTAAGCTACTCTAGACCTAAAGGTATATGGGTTTCACCCATTGGGTCCTTCCACCATGGTATCTTAACCTTCTTCGTACTCAATTGGCATGATTTAAAATTAATTTTACAAATGAATTTACTAGTATGAGCATGTCTATGAACAATGTTAAAGCTATGTAAAGTTATGATTGTTTTGCTATGTTTTGAGCTATAATTATTAGATCTGTTGTAAGATTTTATGAGGGGTTTTAATGAATATTGCTTGAGAATGTTGCAAGGTATTTATTGATGGTTTTACAATGGATTTATTGCATGATTTCATCTATAAATTGCACGGTTTTGTGCCCCCATCACCCACTTGCCAAGTGTATGATAAAATATCCAGACATGGTTTCTTGAGGAATTGAAGGTCCAATTCATATATTATGAGTTGAATGAATTTATGATGATGAGATAAATGTCTATATGAGCTATACTTATGAGAATTATCTATATTATTCTTAGATGACCATATCTTTATGAGGGGGTACTACGCCTTGACCACTATGATAAAAGGGATGATGTTCATTAACCAAATTGAAGGGTTAATACCTCATTAACCAAATTAAGGGTTTGATACCTCATTAACTATATTTAGGGGTTGATACCTCGTTAAACAAATTGAGGGGTTGATACCTAATTAACCAAATTATGGGGTTGATACCTAAATCGCCTTAGAGGTGGGTGGTGTATATTAATAACTAAATTGATGGGTTGATACCTAAATCACCTTAGAGGTAGGTGGTGTATGTTAATAACCAAATTGAGGGATTGATACCTCAATCACCTAGGATGGGAGGTGGTAAACCCATTAGCCGAAGGATGGTCTCGTTCTACTTACATTTTATGATTTATATAAGCATAATTTTACTTCAAGCATCATTCATACATGTCATATCGTTACTATATTATCCATTGTCTATGTTTATGCATTTTGATTATGTTGCCTATATCTTGTTGCATTATATCCTACATACTTAGTACATTTAAATGTACTAACACATACTCTATGCCTACATGATGTTACCATATAGGAACTGGTGCTCTATTTGGTCATTATCCTCCTCCATGTGGCTAGTGACATTCATTCAAGCTAGTTGGTGAGTCCTCAAGTCCGAGGGCAATATCTATGTTCTTATGCTATGTAATAAAAACTATCTTTCGTTTTTGGTATACTTTGACTGCGAGAGTGAGCCCAATTGTTGTCTTAGCCCCCACTAAATTCTATTTTAGAGGTATTATTGGACAAGATATGTATTATACTTGAGCTTTGAATTGCTCATGATATTCAAGCTATTTAAATATAAGTCTTTCTCCCGTAGTCCTAATTTCTCTTTATTTATGTTTCAGATGATGAATTGTCTTGCTTTTACAATCAATGATGTGTAGTGATATGTTATGAGGCTTGTTTGGGGTTCTTTTGGGTTCCCCACTCGCTGGTCACGTCTAGACTCCAGGCTTCGGTCATGACAAATGGAGTTCTTGAGATTTGAAATTATGCTTGTGACATTTGAATTTGGATAAAATATTTGGTTAAGTATTAGAAAGGGTTTTGAGGGGGTCTTAAGAGATATAGAGTTGAAAATGGCTAGGTTTAGGTGTTTTCATGCATATGTGGGCATGGGACTATGACTCTAAGGCCCTGGGCCAAAACAAAATTTTCAGGAAAAATTAAAACTGATTCGCGCCTCTGGGGCGTCACGACCAGTGCAAAATTATTTTTTGCTGCGGGTCCTCTAAAATTTTGGTTATACCCATTCCTCACTCAATCTTTTTCTTTGATCACAAATATGAAGTCAAATTTTTGATATCATGCACAAATTTTAAGATATATAAAAATTATGATTATGGGTATTTTTGAAGCACATTTTTAGGGCATTTAAATTTGTCCTAATGAGTATAGTATGGTATGAGGATGTTGATTCAAGTTTGATTCATTTGGTAGTTTCTAGCATAGTAATTACTCTTGGAAGGCAGAATTTCATGTTGGTTCCTAAGTCTTATTCTTGATAGTATATTTTGATGGTATATCTCTAGGAAATGAGGTTACATGGAAGCAATTAATTACTTTAAGAATTGTATTTCATACTCTTGGTTACTTCTATTGAGTCTCATCCCTTGGATTAATGTTCAAGGAGGAACATCAGTTTTAGTGGTTATGATGTAATGACCTCGAAGATTATTTTTTACATTTTCAAGGAAATTACCCATTTTCCCTTCTCAAAAGTTTCTTTAGTTAATTTTAGATGAGTTGAAAAGTTAGATTTTGAAAAAACGTGTGAAAACGCGGTGTTTGCCGAAAAAATAGTTTTTAAAGGCTTAAAGTTTGAAATTTTGAGTTTTGAGGTAACTTGAGTTTTAAGTGTCCTAATGCAATTCTATTGGTACCATTAGCTCTTTAATGCGAAATTTGTTCTAGGAGAATTGATGGAAATGAATTCGAAGTTAAAATGGAGATTTTGGATCCAATGTTGCATTTTAGTTGAATTTAGATCATAAGTTTGACTTGGTCAACATTCAATATTTAGAAGTTATAGTGTAAATTCTAATGATTCCATTATGTCCAGAATGCCATTTCTGATAGGATTGCATATTTGCTTCATATTTATAGAGTTCCGGATTAGTTCCGTGGGTCAAAAAGCATATTCTAAAGGGTGTTAGTGCAAGTTAGCCATAGTCAATGCCCAGTCAACACACAGTCAATGCGGGTCAACGCGGTCAACAATCCTTTTTTCTTTTACTTTATTTGCTAAAGATTACCCCTTCTTCCCCATTTTTACTACTCCTCTATTTTCTTTCATTTTTAGAGTTCTAAAAATTTGGAGGTGCAAGTTTGAGCAGGATGTTTCATTAATTTTCATTGGTAAGCTTCCTAGACACAAATTCTTTTATTTTCAGTATTTAAATTATTGATTTTGACTTGAAATATTTGGTTTCAACCCTCCAATTTTTATGAGTTGCCAAGAACATGATTCAAACATTAAATAATGATTTCTCCCTTAATTTCTACTCAAGTTTTATGGGATTTTCACCACAAACGTTATTTTTCATGTAGAACCTGATTTTGAGCTTAATTTTTATATTCAAGATTTTTGCAAAATAACCTAATTTTTGACCATTTTATCCTAGATTAAATTCCTATCAATGTAGGTATCAATTGATTTCTTTTGACGTGTATATCTCATTTTGTATAATCGTTTGGTATTTTGGAGCTGATTTTTTGAATTTATTCATCAGATTTTCTAGTTCATCATTTGGCCCTCGAGGTTGTGATGATTTAGAGTATTATATAAGGGGAAAAGGCTTGAATTTGAGTTGATTGGGACTTTGACTAAGTCAAGTGGACTTTTAATCTTTTATTAAGTATGATTGAACCTTATAATAAACTTTGTATGTGAGTTTAGGGGATTTGTGGCATGAAATTGGGTAGAATTATATTATTATAGGCTTTGATTGTATGATATTTTGATTGGATAGTTGTAAATGTTATGAGTCCTTGACTTGTGAAATAATTGCGGGATTATGATTACTTATGGATTATCGATTTTCTTTTGATTGGATTGACTATTGACTGGAGCAAGTAAAACCTAACCCTTGTCGAGTTGATTAAACTTAGAATTTTCTTGCAATATGAAACTTGAGGGTTAGTGAACATTTTAAAGGGTATGATTTAGGTAATGAGAATGAGGAAATTAAATGATGACATATATGACTTGAATTATGAGATGATGTCCATTGTTGTTGACTTAGACTTGTGAGATAATATTGTGAAATGAGCTTGTGATGCCATTGTTGATAATGTGAAAGTATTCATGATGTCCTGATTCTTGAACTTTGAATTACATTATATGAAATTATCTATTGAATTTTTTATGTGAAATATTGAGTTAAATGCATATATTGAGATGTTGTTCGAAATTGTTAAACTAATTGCTTGTGAAGTAAGAACTCAAATGATGAATTGTTCTAAGTTATAATAATTATGGGTAATTGAAAGAGATAACTATATTATATTGTGATAATTATATAATGTGTTGTTGATGACGCAAATGTGAAACACAATGAAATAATTGATGAATTATTAACAAATGATTCATGTGACCATCTTGCATGTTCTTATACTTATGAAAGTATTTATTATATTATAATGACATGTATTGCTTGATGTTTCATTGATGATGAAAAGTCAAAGGGAAATGATTTTGGATAAAAAAGGAAAGAAAAGAAAACCAAAGCCGAAGAAAAATGATTCGTCTAGCAACAAAAAAGAAAATAAAGTAAAATGCAAAGGCAAGTAGTTTCGGCAAGAAAAAAAATGAAAAGAAAAGCTGAAGGGAAAATATTTTTGGTAGATAAGTAAGTAGATACAGAAGGGAAATTGTTCTAGTTGATACATGATCCATGTGAGGTCCCCATGGATTTTGGTATAAGGTTATCAATGAATTTATATCGTAGGATAGACATGCATCACGATTATTTGATAATGTATCATATTATTTACATCTCATCGTATCCATCTTATCTCATATCATTCCTTCTTTGATACTAATATATGTTTTGCTTATGATATTGGATATTTATTGAACCATTTGACTCTATATATTGGATGTTTTGAGATATGATGCTATGTGATGAGTATATATTTATGTTATTTGTACAATGTATTGTGTTAGGACTTTCTTGAGTGTAGGTGTGTAGTTCGGCAGAATGTGGTTGAGAGTATAGAAGTACTTTCATTCTTGATTGCATTACTTTTGGTTAGTTTTCAGTTGTTGAGTACTATGTTGTTGAGTGCTCACTCCTTGCTACATTGTGTAGGTTGTGAGCTCAATCCCATTTGATAGATCTTCTGTAAAGACCTTAACTTCGTATGTATTTAATGATGCATAGAATTTGGTTACAAAAAGTTTTTGACCAAGATGACACCACATAGGCACCTCCACAGGTCATGTAACTCACCAAGGTCGTGTCAAAGAGCCTTAAGGTGGCCCTTGGACTTGTGTGTAGAGTGTTGGCCTTAAGTTGGAGTCAAGTCCAAGGCATGCATCATATAAACACCATACGGCTTGTGCGATACTTCACTGGCAGTGTGGTGGCGTGTTAGAGTAGCCTTGGCCTTAAAAACCATATTTTGGCCGAGGCACTTACCACATAAACTTATACGGTCTGTCTGACTTCACAAGTCGTATGACCTCTTGTATGGATATTGGTCTGAATATTTTCTGAGTATATAATCACTATTTCAGAACTTCATTATTGAGAACTTATCTAAGTGAAGCCATACGAAAGGCTACAAGGTTTGTATGGCCCTACGCAGTCCGTATGGCCTTTATACAAGACCTTTGGATACTTTTGACATTCGTTTCATTAATAGCTTTCTTATAATTTTGTCTATTTGTAAGGATCATTTGTGACTTTCTAATGTATCCTAAGCCTCTCAAAAGACCTACACTATTCTATTCTTATTCAAATTCAATCCGCACACTTGGAATTCTTCAAACTCTCATCAAAAGAACTCTCCTAAAGTCAACCTTGGAGGTTTGCCTTAGAGCTTAAAGAAGGGTCTCATCTTCAAACAAATTCTTCTTGTTTCTTCTTGGATAACTAAGGATTTGGGATTGATTCATGGTTCCTTTCAACCATGAAGACCCCAAACGCTTTTACACTTGATTTTAGAGATGGAGCTTCCTTTAAACGTGAGTATTTTAGATTATTTTTTATGTGATTCACTTGAGATATGAGCTATGATTATTTTTTGTGTGATTCACTTGAGATATGAGCTATGTTTAATTATTATTTTTGAAGTGATTCAATACCTAATATGATGAATTGTATGAATATTATAAAGATTTGATTATGCATTGCCCCTAAAATTTGCTTTAAGCATGGGTAATATAAATTGTGATTTAAATGCAAATTTACTTATGGATTTACTTGAATTTCATATTGTATTATGATTTAAGTTTAAATCTCCATTGCCCATACTATTCTCACATCATCCATGGCATATGCATACATGAGCATTAGTTTTGATGAAAATTATTCGGTGGGTTAAACCTATATATGTTTATGGACATGGTTTCGATAAAAATTATTTAGTAGGTTAAGCCCACATATGTTTTGATAAAAGTATGGTTGTGATAAGAATATGATCACGTAAATATTTATGATATGGATCTTTGAGCAACTCCGAGTGTTTACACCATCTTGTATATATGTGAATGATCTATTCGTATGCATAAAGGTTCGATTTGAAGTATGATTTGGCTTTTGAACCAAAGTGTGCATGATTATGAAGAATGTTTGACTTTTAATCCTAAGTATGCATTAAAATAATGTGAATTAATTTGTGCCTCTTTTGAAAGAATTACACATATATGTATTCTTATTGGATGATGACTCAGCGCTGAATGAAATTGGAGGTGTCAAGGCTATCCCCAAGGTTCCTCTTCCTTTCTCTTGAACTATGTGGCAGAATAGGTATTTGTTTATGGTAGACCTCACTAAAATGGAAGGCCCTTAAGGTGAAGTTACGATTTTGATTTGATATTATATGAAAATCATATCCAAAATGGGAGGACCATAACCAAGGTTACTTTTCCGAAATGGGAGTCCAGTAAGGAGAAGTATGGTTTACCTTTGGAAAGTAGAGCACCTCTTATCTGGTGTGGGGATGACATAAAAATTCAAAGTAATAACATACTTGGTATTATATATCATTGAGATCTTATCCCCCATACATTGAAGTATTATGGCATTGCATGCATCATGGATTTCATGGCATATTGATATATTATCCTTCCTTGTTTATATACTTCCTTCTATATATATGCCCTTGTCATCTAACATTGAATGTAGGTTTAATGAGTTCATATGTATTGCATTCCTGCATATTTTGTACATTTAAACATACTAACACATACTTTTTTGCCTATATAATCTTACCATGTAGGAATCTGAGACAGGATTCATCCACCTTCAACGGCTAGTTCAGATTCATTAAAGTTGTTGTGGTGATTCCTAACATCCAAGGACAAGCCATTATCCATCTACCCATTATGTTACTTCTGCTTATGTTATATTTCCTTTGAAGATAAGCTCGGGACATGTCTTTGCCCCGTCCTATCTATGACTTACAGCATTATTGGACAACATGTAGACTTTTGTACGGATATAAGTCGTGTTTTGCTATTTATAGATTTTGTTTGTGACTATTTATTAAATATGGATATTATGATATTGGTTATAATATTATATGGAGATATGGAAAGTCCTAAGTCCTGATCTATCCCCATAGAGTGAGTCATACTTACACGTCCGTTAGAACTATATTTTAGCTAATTCATTATGTGCTTCCAAACCGATGATGTGAACTTAGTTACTTTAAGGCTTGTTTAGGGACTCTTGGGTTCCCATTGTCTATGTCACTCCTAGACCAGAGGTTCAAGTCATGACAAGCTTGGTATCAGAGCACTAGTTTCATAAATAATCCTCAGAGTCTAACATGTCATATTGAGTAAAGTCCTATTCATGGGTGTGAAGTGCATCCCTATTAGTAAGAGGCTTTGATGGTGTTCTAGGAATTGTATCTCTTCTTCATGTCTTTTGTCATACTTTGAACCGTGTATTATGGTTTCTTAACCCCGATGATGTACTTGCTGTTTTATAAAAGATGACTCCACAAAGAGCTCCCCAACCAAGATAGCCCCTAATTAATGAGAACCAAGTTCCTTAAGGGCCTATGGAAAATCTCATCACTAATGGTGAATTCTGTATTGCTATTTCCATGCTTTCCCAAGTGGTGACCACCTAGGAAAGATAGGACAATCTTTCTCCTCGCGATCACTCCAGCTGCTAGAGTGACAGATTTTACCTAGATGAATCCTCCGGAGTTATATAGATAAAAGACTGATAAGAATGTCAAGACTTTATGATGAACTCTCTAAGGTGTTGACTTTTATGAGAGTGACTTCTGAAGAGAAAGCTGAGTTAGTTGCTTATCAGTTGAAAGATGTGGCTCAAGTGTGGTACACTCAGTGGTTAATAGAGAGGGTTTATTGTGTTGGAGTTAATTGGGAAGAGTTCTAATTTGCCTTTCTGGATCGTTTCTTCCCTCTTCACCTTAGTGAGGTTAAGATGACAAAAATTGGTCAACCTTAAATGGATGGTAGGAGTGTGAGGGAATATGCCCTCAAGTTCAATAAGCTCTCAAAGTATGCTCCTATTCTAGTGGTTGATCCCCGTGCAAGAATGCACAAGTTTATTTTTGGGATCATTGATTTGGTTGTGAAAGAATGTTGTACGGCTATGTTTATTTGGGATATGGACATCTCCACGCTCATGACTTATGTTGAATAGATTGAAGGGGAAAAGCTAAAAGAGAAGAGGGTGTATACTTCTAAGAGGGCCCATTATGATGGTGGGTTCTCCAACTCCAATAGTCGGGGTAGTTATGGTCACTTTCAATGAGGCAAGGTTCTAATGCTTTCCCAAAGCTAGGGTGCCTCCTCCAAAGGCATAGGTTGGACGTGGGTCTTTACTCCCCAGTGTGACAAGTGAGGACAGAATCACACAGGTAGAGAGATTTGGGTTCATGCTATGAGTGTAGTGATAAGATCCACAAGATTTTTTATCCTAAAGCTAGCTAGAAAGGTCAGGGTTAAGTAGCTCAAGGTGATCAAATCTAGCAAATAACTCCACAAGGTGGTGCCACCAAAAACAAGTTCTATGCTTTACATTCCCAACTAGAAGTAGAGAAGACTTCAAATGTTGTGATTGGTATGTAAAATTCTATCATTTTTTGTGCTTATGCTTTGCTTGATCTGGGTGCAAATTTATCTTTTATGAATCCTCTTTTGGCTGTTAAGTTTAGTTTGGGCCCTAAAATTCTAAGGGAGCCCTTTTTGGTTTATACTCCTGTGGGTGATTCTATTGTCGCCCGAAGAGTCTATTGGGCTTGTCATGTCTTTGTTGTGCATAAAGTCCTTCCTTGTGATCTTCTGGAACTTGAGATGTTATATATTGATACTATTCTTGGGATGGATTAGTTGCATGCTTCATATGCCTCTATAGATTGTAGTACCCTACAGGTTAAGTTCTAATTTTTGGATGAACCTGTTCGTAAATAGAAGGGTAGTGACTTTGCTATTAGAGGTTGGTTTATTTCCTACCTCAAGGCCCAAAAGATCATTTCTAAGTGGTGTATCTATCATATTGTAAGGGTCAAAGATATGGAGTCTGACTCACCTACTCTGGAGTCAATTCTAGTAGTTATTGAGTTTATAGATGTGTTTCTTGGAGATTTGCCCAGTATTCCTTCTAAAAGAGAAGTAGAATTTGGCATAGATCTCCTCCTGAATACTCAACCTATTTCTATTCCTCCTTATCGTATGATACCAGTTAAATTGAAGGAGTTGAAAGATCAATTGAAGGATTTGTTGGAGAAAGGCTTCATTATACCAAGTATATCGCCATGGGATGCTCTAGTATTTTTTGTAAGAAAGAAAGATGGGTCCCTTCAAATGTGCATTGGTTATAGGAAACTGGATAAATTAACCATCAAGAATAAGTACCTGTTTCCTAGGATTGATGACTTGTTTGGACAACTTTAAGGAGCCACCCATTTCTCAAAGATTGATCTCTACTTCAATTATCATCAATTGAAGGTTAGGGAGTGTAACATTTCCAAAATGGCTTTTTGAACTACATATGGGCACTTTGAATATTTGGTGATGTCGTTTGGTTTGACTAATGCTCCAGTGGTGTTTATAGACCTTATGAATCAGGTATTCAAGCCATTTCTTAATAGTTTTGTCATTGTATTCATCATTGATATCCTTATTTATTCCCAAAGAGAATGGGAGCATATGGATTGTTTGCGGTTGGTTCTCCGGACTTTAAGGGAGAAGCAATTGATTGCAAAGTTCAGTAAATATGAGTTATGGTTGGGTGAGATAGCTTTTCTTGGGCATGCAGTATCCGATGATTGTATTAAGGTTGACCGAAAGAAGATTGAGGATGTGAAGAATTGGTGTAGACCATTGACTCCTTCGGGTATTAGAAGTTTTAGATTTTCTTGTGCATGCAATATTTGCTGATGGTGTTAAGGTTGACTCAAAGAAGATCGAGGCCGTGAAGAATTGGCCTAGACCATTGACTCTTGTTGGGTTGGCTAGTTATTGTTATCATAAAAAATGATTTTTTTGAAAAGAAAATCAAAAATTAGTTTAAGACTCAATTAATTTGATAAAAATCAATTCTTGAAATTTGAAAGAAGACAGAGTCGCCACCTAATTTTACGAATAATTAGAAAACCAATAAATATTTAAACAGATCTAACAGAAAAATCCTTTTAAATCCAAAGAGCAGGTTCGGGTTCACATTTTCACTTCGAGAAGGTTTTACGCACTCAAAATGGCCGCTAAATGCGGTTATCCGGTGATTAGGAAATTTGACTTAACTTTTGGTTTGACTTGAAAAGGATTGACTGATTTTAAAATTGATTAGTTTTGAAAATATTCCAATTAAATTTGAAAAAGGATTTGACCAGACTTAGAAAAATTTGACTAGGTTGAAAGCTGGACTAGAATGATAAAATCATATTATTACTTCTATCTTTTTTTGTATCTTTCAAAATAAAAAAAATAAGATAACATGAATAGTTTAGACTTGTTGGGGAACTTAATTAGATTAAAACCAAGAATAAATAGTGTTAGCATCCAAGAAAAACATACAACATTATAAACCAAAAGATAAAGTAACAGAGGGAGTCAAAGCAACTTATTGGCCTTTTCCTTGCTCTACTGTATATACACATTTGTATTGGTGTATATAGTGAAATTCTTGCTTCCCGAAATTTGTATAACAGCTTCTTTCTCCTGAGAATTGGGCTGACTCGAAGAAGAGGAAGTTTGGGCCTCTATGGCCCAGGAAATGCAAAAGAGAGGAGGGGAACCCGTTTGGGACTCTAACACAGTTGACATGCATGGAAAAATAAAATACATACGAATCCAAAACTTCATTGACATAGTACACTTATACTACGGTTAGAACTCAAGAAATAACAATTAACAGTGTCCTGTTTAAAAATCAATGCGGCGATACTCTTAAGAAATATGGCAACTGAGAAGAGTACTTGTTAGATTTTGGCATTCCCTGTACCCTTAGATTTAACAGTAATAAGTATAGTGACTAACCTAGCAACATGAACAATTGATAACCTAATTGAACATCTTATTCAAGCATAAAAGAGTGCAAGTAGTGAGCATCTGAGCATGATCACAAGGGACTCTTTTCAACAAGCAATACTTACAGATATGCCAAGGACTTAACTCCTGAAACTTGAGAGAAGTGATAAGATACAGTCACCAGCGAAATGAGTCATTAATGACTTTCAGTGAGCAAAACAAAGAAGCCAATCAGAGTTTTGCCATAGAAATAGAAAATTCAGATGGAAACTCAGGTTGTTTTAAGCCAAAGAAACTTCCTGAAAGGTGGAGTTCTAGCAGGCTAAAGTGAGAACAAACTTAATCAAAACCTCATCAACTTAATAGAAAACTGATATCCAGAGATGAAATAAAACATTACGAATAACCTCACAGACAGCTCAGTCGTTTTAATAAGAAACAACAACTCGATTAATATTGAAACGAAATAGATACTGAGAACTGCCAGATTTTTGGATTTCCTAGACTATGATGGTCGCCCCCACTAGGGTTTTCTAATTTATATCCCCCATTAACTAAAGAATACCAGTGGTTATATAGGTGGAAAATTAGGGCAAAGGATTCCATCGACAGAAAGGTAAGGGCTTGGGATTTTTAGGCACGCATGAGGGAGTGGAGTAGGTGACCGTTGGAAGGTAAACATTGGATTTTTTGACTTTTGGGGTTGTCTGGTTTTTGAAATGGAGAAGAAAGAGAAAGGGGAATGGGAGAGAGAAAGAAGAGTTAGGAATTGAGGATATTTGGGGCGCATGGGTGTAAGTGCCCGTATTAAACCTTTTTTTTAAAAAAAATAATGGTTGAAAAATCATTTAAAATAGAAATAAATCTCAATGATTAATTTGATACCATGGAGGGTAAAAATGTGGTGTCAACAGTTATTAGGAGGTTTGTTGAAGATTTCTCATCCATTGCTTCTCCATTGAATAAGTTGACTCAGAATAAGGCATGCTTGTATGGTCGGACAAATATGAGAAGAGTATTTATAATTTGAAGGATCGGCTTACATCGACTACTTTTTTGACTCTTCCAGACAACTTAGATGGATTTGTGGTATATTATGATAATTCTCGAATTGGATTAGGTTGTGTGCTTATGTAATATGGTAAGGTGATAGCTTATGCATCAAGGCAACTAAAGGTGCATGAACGTAATAACCCGACTCATGAGCTTGAGCTAGCGACTATGCTATTTGCCTTGAAGATTTGGAGACATTATTTGTATAGGGTTCATGTTGATGTCTTCACCAATCATAAGAGTTTCCAATTGTGTTCACCTAAAGGTATCTTAATTTGAGGTAAAGAATGTGGCTAGAACCCCTTATGGACTATGACGTGAGTGTTTAATATCATGCCGACAAGGAAAATATTGTAACCGATGCTCTTAATAGACTATCTATTAGGAGTGTGTCTTATGTTGATTAAGGGAAGAAAGAGTTGATAAAGGATATTCATCGTTTGGCTAGGTTGGCTATTCGATTAGCTGAATCTAATGATGGTGGCATTTATGTTCAAGATGGAGCTCAATATTCTCTGGTTGTTGATTTCAAGGCTAAGAAAGATTTAGACCCGTCATTAGTTGAGTTGAAGAAGTTAGTTACCGAAAAAAAGATAGAGGTTTTCTCCCAAGGGGAAGATAGTGCGCTTCGATATGAAGATCAATTGTGCGTTTTAGATGTTAATGGTCTTTGGGAGGTGATCATGAGTAAAGCCCATAACTCTTGTTATTCTATTCATCCAAGATCTACTAGAATGTATCGAGACTTGAGAGAGGAGTATTGGTGGCATGGTATAAAGAAAGATATGGCCAAGTTTGTATTCGAATGCCCTAACTATCAACAACTGAAGGTAATGCGTCAAAGGCCTAGTCATTTGACCCAAGATATTGAGATTCCCACTTGGAAATGGGAAGATGTGAACATGGATTTTGTGGTTGGTTTGACCCGAACCCAGAGGCAATGTGATTCAATTTTGGTTATGTTGATCTAGTGACTAAGTTAGCTCATTTCTTACTAGTCAATACTATCTTCAATACCGAAGAGTATGTAAGGTTGTACATCCAAGAGTTGGTAAGGTTGCATGGTGTGCCTAGGTCAATCATATCGGATCATGGCACCCAATTTACTTTTCAATTTTGGAGATTATTTTAAAGAGGACTTGGAACAAAGGTGACGCTAAGTACTATATTTCATCGTCAAATTGATGGACAAGCCAAAAGGACAATTCCAACTTTGGATGATATGTTGAGGACTTCTGTGTTAGAATTCAAGGATAATTACGATGATCGTCTACCACTTATCAAGTTTGCTTATAATAATAACTTTCATGCTAGCATTGGTATGACTTTGTTTGAGGCTATGTATGGTAGAAGATGTAGATCTCCAATGGGGTAGTTTAAGTTTGGGGAGATAGTTTTGATTGGCCCAAATTTTGTGTAGAATGTCATGGAGAAGGTGAAGTTGATTAGGGAGAGGTTGAGTATGCATCAAAGTTATCAAAGGTCTTTTTTGGATATTATTAAGAGGGATCTTGAGTTTATTGTTGGTAATTGGGTGGATGTGAAGTTCTCACACATGAAGGGTGTAATGCATTTTGGTAAGAAGGGCAAGCTAAGTCATCGATATATAGGCCCTTATGAGATTGTTGAGCGAATTGGGAATATGGTCTATAGATTGGATGTGCCTCCGAATTTGAGTTTTATTCACTTAATTTTCCATGTGTCAATGTTGAGAAAATTGATTGATGATCCTAGTGCAATTGGGCCTTTGGAAGATGTTGAGGTTTAGCAGAACTTATTTTATGAGAAAGTCCCAGTTGAGATCTTGGATAGGCAAGTGAAGCGGCTTCACAACAAGGATGTAGCTTCGGTTAAGGTGCTTTAGAGAAATCAACATGTAAAGAGTGTTACATGGGAGGCGGAGTTCGACATGATGTAACAATATCCCAATACTTTTCAATCTACTCAAGCCTAAGGTATTAGGTTCTTCCTATTTCAAATGGTCCTCATTCTTTCACTCTTAAGTTCAATGACATGACATGCATACATGTGTACTAAAATGATCTAAAAGTAATTTGAATGATTTAAAGATATTTTGATATGAGTTCTATTGAATTTATGATTTTCAAGTAATGAAATATGCATTGTATCCTTGTGTTTGGATGTTTCATGTTCAAGTCAAGCATGTCAAGCCTTATTCTACCACATTGGGGGATGAGTATTCCCAAGGGGAGATGATGTAAGGACAAAAACTTTCTAAGGCCTAAATAGTGCATGGAGTTTGGTTTTGAAAAGTTTTTGACCATGGTGGCACCACATGGGCATCTCCGCAGGTCGTGTGACTAAGCACGAGCCATGTGGAGGAGCATTGAGGTGGTCATTGGACTTGTGTGTGGAGTGTTGGCCTTAAGTTGGAGTTCAAGACCAAGGCATTCATCACATGAACCATACATAAGCTGTGTGTTAGTTCGCTGGCCATGTAGTGGCTCGTGAGAGTTACCTTGGCCCTGAAAACCATATATTGCCTAAGGCACTTCACCCATGAACCTCATATAGTCTGTGTGACCTTTCATAGGTTGTAGGCCTCCTATATGGTTGTTGGTTCAGAACCTTTTTGAGCATGAAATCACCATCTCGAAACTTTGTTTGTGATAATTTGTCTAACTGAATCCATATGGAAGGCTGCATGATTCGTGTGCCCCTACACGGTCCGTATGGCCTCTTTAGGGACCCTTGACAACTTTTTGACATCCATTTCACTAATGGTTTTCCTATAATTTTGGTCATTCCTAAGGGTAGTTTGTGACTTTCTAACCTATCTTAAGCCTCTCAAAAGACATAAACTCCTTCATTATCATTCAAATTCGATTCATACACTTAGAATTATTCAAACTCTGATTAAAAGAACTCCCCTAAAGTGAACCATGGAGGATTAACTTGGAGATTAAGGAAGGGTCTCTTCTTCTATCAAATTTTTCTTGTTTCTTCTTGGTTAGCTAAGATATGTAGTATTGATTCATGGTCCCTTTCAACCATGAAGACCTGCAAATGCTTTTACACTTGATTTTATGAAATGGAGTATCTTAAACATTGATCTTTAAGATTATTGTTTATTTGATTCAATTGAGATATGAGCTATGTTTAATTATTATTTTTGAAGTGATTTAAGCCCTAATATGATGAATTGCATAAACGTTATGAAGATTTGATTATGCATTATCCCTTAAAGTTTGGTTTAAGCATGGATAATCTAAATTGAGATTTGAATGTGATTTACTTATGGATTTAGTTGAACTTCATATTGTATTGTTGATTTAAGTTTTAATGTCCATTGCCCATGATATTCTCACATCATTCATGACATATACATACATGAGTATTGGTTTTGATGAAAATTATTCAGTGGGTTACGCCCACATATGTTTGTGGATGTGGTTTTGATGGAAATTATTCATGGGTTAAGCCCACATATGTTTTGATAAAATATGGTTTTGACAAGAATGTGACCATATATATGTCTATGATATGACTATTTGAGCAACTTCGAGTGTTTACACTATCTTGTATATATCTGAATGAGCTATTTCTATACGTGAATATTCAATTTGAAGTATGATTTGGCTTTTGAGCCCAAGTGGGCATGATTATGAAGAATGTTTAGCTTTTAAGCTTAAGTATGCATTGAAATGATTTGAAATGACTGGAGCCTCTTTTGAAAGCATGTATAAGTTTATGTATTCTTGTGGGATGATCACTTAGCACCAAATGAGATTCGAGGCATCAAGACTATCCCTAAAGGTCCTCTTCCTTTCTCTTGAACTATGTGCCAACATAGATATTTGTTTATCATAACCTTCACAGAAATCGGAGGCCCATAAAATATAGTTAAAACTTTGATTTGATTTGATATGATACTAAAATCCTATCCGAAATAGGAGGCATATAAGGAAGTTTTCTTCTCCAAAATGGGAGGCCCATCATGAGAGGTATGGTTTACCTTTTTCAAGTAAACTACCATTTATCTAATGTGAGGATGACCTCAGAATTCCAAGTAATAGCTCTCTTGGTCTTATATGTCGGTTGAGGTCTCATCCCCTTTATATTGAAGTATTATGGCATTGCATGCATCATGGATTTCCTAGAATATTGATATATTATCCTTCTTTCTTTATATACTTTATTTTATATATGTGTCCTTGTCATCTAACATTAGATGCAAGTTTATTGAGTTCATATCCATTGCATGCCCTCATACTTAGTACATTCAAACATACTAAGCATACTTTTTGCCTACATGAGCTAATCATGTAGGGACCAGAGACTATATTCATCCACCTTTTGACGTCTAGTTTGTATTCATGAAAATTGTTATAGTGAGTCCTATCATCCAAAGACAAGCCATCATCCATCTACTTATTATGTTACTTCTTCTTATGTTATATTTACTTTAAGGGTAAGCTCGGGACATGTCTTGGCCCCCATCCTATTCTATGACTTAGAGGCATTATTAAACAATCTCTAGACTCTTGTACAAATATATGTTATGTCTTGCTATTTGGAGATTTTAGTTATGGCTATCTATAGAGTATAGATATTATAATATTGGTTATGATATGATGTGGAGATATACGAAGTCACAAGTCCCGATCTATCCCTACTGAGTGAGACATACTTACCCACCCCTTAGTTTCGTGTGTTATGTACTATATGGATCATGCTAATACCTATCCTTATAGTATGAGTCTGACTTTCTCGTCCATTAAAACTACTTGTTTACTACTTTATTATGTGCTTCCGAGTTGATAATGAAAATTTGGATATATTGAGGCTTATTTAGGAACCCTTAGGTTCCTATTCGCCATGTCACACCTAGACCCTAGGTATGGGTCGTGGCATCTTCTCAGTTATAGGACCGAGCTTTTGGACCCTTTAATAGGTACCTGGTTATCTCTTCGACAGAACTTCGAGGATTCTATTTTATGTCATATTCTATTTTTGCACTAGACATTGCCACTTATATTATCATTTGAGTGTTTCTAGTATTAGAGGCCTGTACATATAACACTAGTTCTAGGATAGTTGTAGTCTTGATTTGCTATGCTTACCTATCTTATTAGACTATTTTATCTTTCACTTTTATTATTCTATTAAAATGTTCAGGTTTAGGATGACTCATTTCTATGGGCTAGGTGAGTGCCATCACACCCAAATTTCAGTCATGACAACTTTAAAGAAACCAAAGAAGACCTACCTTCATTTTCCTAATCCAATGTAATGACCTGTAAATTTGTAGCTGAGACTAAGGCAAAAAAGTTGAGTTTTAGTCACTGGATTGAAGCCATGAGACCTAAGCACCTGTCATTGTTTGGTTCATGGATTGTTCAAAGGCCTCATGGATTGGGGCTTGGGAAAATTAAAGTTTGGAAAGGAAGTATGAAAAAGATTATGGGATGTGAAATGTCTTACGGGTCATTATGTTAATCATAAATGGGGTCCTGGAGATTAGAATTTTGGTTAATTATGGAAAAGAAGTGCGATGGGTTTTCATGGCTCATGATCCATTTTATGGGTTATAAGATGGTCTGTGATTTTAGGCCAAAAAATAATGTTTTCTGGATCTTTCCTTATGAACAATTGTACTAGTCATGCTTCATTGTATGGCTCATAAATTGCGTCTCATGGTTTGGAATGCCAGATTAATTAAGGGAATTTTCAAACTTTCCTATTCCCTTCAAGGCCTATATAGTTATTCATGGTTTACCGTTCAGCAAAGTCAATTTTTAGAATTTTTAGATGATTCATCAGATGAGGGAACTTATAGCTTATAAGTTGATCTATGACCCATAACAGGAGCTCCGTAGGTTGCTCTTGATAGATTTTAATAATGGAAAGCTTGGTCATTTAACATAATTCTATTCCTAAAATTTGTTGTTTTAGGAAAAAAAAAAGGACCTATTTCACCCTTCAAACCCTAATTCCTATCATTCTCTACCCTCAGATTCTCTAAGGCAAAGAGGCTCTTAAGGCTAGGCAAGAACAAGGCCAGGGTTTCCGAGGTTTCTTCCTCAAAGGCTTCAATTTCTGTTTGTCCTTAGTTCCCTAAATATATGAGTTGATTTATGGGTATTCTTTCACCCATAAAGTTTCTTATTACGTATTTTTATCTTTTCTTTATGTTCCTCAATTTAAAGTACATGTTTATGATAATTTCATGATCCTTATGCTATTATATGATACTCATGAAGTTCAATAACTATTTTGCTAAGTAAATATATACATATTTGGAATATGATGTTGATTCCATGATGAATATTACTATGATCAAGGTTGGGTCGTTTTGAAGTTCCTTTTAAAAGAAATTTCCTAAGACTTGTGTGATTTATGATTGTTCCATGCTAAAACTAAGACTACCTTATTTCCAATGAAAGTTTCGTATGATTATTGATTATGATTAGGGCATTTATTAAGAGATTCCAAGCTAATTTTACCAAAGATAAATGTATGATGTTAATTTTCCTAAAAGATATTTAAGAAAGATTCTTAAGTTCGAGCTGCTCTTGTTGATTGCTACTTATAAATCTATGAGTATGTTTCAATGTTTTAGTGGGATGACTAAGCACCGAGAGGACTTGATATTGGGACTCATCCCATTAGTTGAGACATGTTCCCTTGAAGCTAAAACTCAATGTCCCTAACTATGTGCCACCATAGGAGCCTTGTAGGCTAGGCTAGTGGATACACGTAGGCCCAAAGTTATGAAAGATGCAATTATAAGGTTTCCATGTTTTGGATATCTACCTTGGCAAGTGGAGTCCCCTTTTCCCATTGGAGAAGGCATTGACCTTTTTCCAATAGAAGGAGTTTATTGAATTCCATGTAGTAGCTCACATGGTCTTATTGTCGATTATGGTCCATTCCCACAAGTTTTATGATCATATGATATATCTTCACTTTATGTATTTTCTTATGCATTGTCTCCTATTGATATGTGGCATATTCTTTATGCATGTTTAAGCTTATTTCATGACTGATTTATCTTATGTATATCTATCTATTATGTTTAAGTATGATGGCATTACAATTGCATCCGTGCATTGCATCTCACATACTTAGTACATTCAAATGTACTAATGCATATTTTGCTTGCAGGATTTGACCATATAGAGACAGGTACTCCTCGACAGGCTCATTGCTAGTAGTCGGTGTTCAAGAATAGCTTGTTATTGTGGTGAGCCCTTAGTTCGGGACTCCATCTATTTTTCACTCCATTTTGTATTTTGTTTAAATGATATATTTATGGTCCTTTTAAGGCTTTTACATTCTAGGTTGAACATTTATGGATATCTTCCTATTTGATGGAAATCAGCCATGTCGTTCTGTCTGTTATGTGTTAGTTGTATACTTATGGACAAAATGATGTTATCTATTTTCATTACTTCTTAATGTTTGCATAAAAATGGCCCATATCCCTTTCCCTCATGTCTTCTGCAAAAGTTTTTGTTTAATGCTTAAGATACTTTGATGTCTTAGGTGGGGTACATTAGGGTATCTCATTTGCCATATGATGACTAGGCCCCTAGGCCAGGTCATGATAAACTTGGTATCAAAGCACCATATTTTGAAATATTCCTCGGATGTGCATGTATACCCCATAGCATAGTTTCTCATTAAAGGTTGTTAAGTGTACCACTATCTTAAGTGAGGCTATGGGATAGTTTAGAAAAGTCTTCCTTTCTTTCTTATTCATGATGTGTATTAGACTTGAATAAGTTTTTCCCTAACTAACGATGGTTTTTTTCTTGTATCTAGATCATACCACCATGAAGAGATCCCCATCAGTGAGGCACTCAAGAGGAATAGGTCCCTCCACTCCAGTAGGATGATGGAGTGTCTCATGTAGAGTTTAGAGCAGCATTCATTTTGCTGGAACAAGCCCACCAACCAATCCAATAGAAAGGTCGTCATTCTTTCTCAATTTCCCACTCTGGCCATGAGAGTACGAGGCTTTATGTGGATGAACCCACCAGAGTTTCATAGGTCAAAGGTGTAACACCCCTTATGAGCTTCAGAATTGCCCTATATCATAATTCTTGCAAATCTCAAAATCCATGCTTAATTTCAAAAATCCAACTTCATATTCTTGTGTAGGGGGCAAAATTGAGTGGGGAAAGGGTAGCCCTCGAATTTTAGAAGACCCGTGTCCAAAACTAATTTTTGCAATGGGCCACCAAAATAGTATGCCTGCGCGCCTAAGGTGTGAGGCACATGGGGTGCGGCGCAGTGTAAGTGACCCTACGCAACTGGTCCAGGTTGCACCTGGGCGCGGACCAGTACAATATTTTCCCCTAATTTGCTTGTCCCATACAAGGGCATTTGGGTAATAACTCAATGGCCATTTAAACGTGAAAGATCCCTTTCCTTAGCCATTTTCAGCCCTATGAACCTTAAAGCCCTCTCAAAATTCTCTCCAAAACATTACCCATTATTCCATTCAATCTAAAGAAATCTCAAAGACCAACGTTGGAATTCAAGACCCCAACTCAAGCCTTAAGTTTTCCTCTAATTTTCTGCAAACGACTTAAAAGTTTAGGTATGTGGGTTTGATTGTAGGAACCTTCCTTCTCACAAGTCCAACCATTTCACCCTTCCTGCTACATGAAGTTGATGAATCTTTATGGTTATTTATGAACTTTTGAATATGGTATTACTACTATGCATTTTATTATGGTTTATTTTGTGCACTATTATGAAGTAAAATATTATGTGGTATTTATGGATTATTTCTGGGGTATTATGGACCTTTGTTTATGATGATATTAGTATGCATTATAAATATATCCTCTACATGGGTTTTACAAGAAATGATGTTTTACGTCAAAATGTTGTTGGGTTTGATTTTAAGATAGATTTCATGCTCCCATGTCAATTTTTTGTTTTTTGAAAGATGGTATATATTATCATGATGGGTTGATTAAGAATGATTTAAACTAATTATTTCCCAAATATATCTTGAAATATGATACCTTCTTAAAGTATAAGGGTTTTACTGCAATATTAGTGTGATGATTTAAATGATTTTGAAATAAATTAATCTTACTAATCTAGTCTTTTACTCTTGGAATGCATTATTTTAAGTACATGGACATATGTCCACCATGTGTTTGACTAAATTACTTGAAAAGGATTCTTGATGTTGATGAGAGATTTTTGTATAAATTTACATGACAAGTATTCTTATGTTGTTGAAAGGCTATTGCACTATTTACAAGTCAAGTGTTTTAATGAAAGTTATGGGCTCCCAAGCATGTATTTAATTCATGAAAGGTATCTATCATTTTATAAGTGACAAGTTGAGCACTATTTCAAGATTTTATCCTCTTGTGAGCCATCCATGTCAAGTTGAGGGGTCAAGGATGATTTCTATTTTTCCCTCATATTCAAGTTAAGCTCATAGTAGAGGTCAAGCATGTAAGTGAGCTACTCATGTCAAGTTACCATGTCTCTTATGGTAACTTGTAAGTGACCTAGGCTTGGATCATGACAATAATCGTATGGTAACTAGACCAAAAACAACAGTAGTACGTGCCTTGGTGAGTCACGCTAGGGGCACGAAAAGCTCTCTAAAAATCTTTTTTTGGAAAATTGATATTTCTAATCATTTGCTCTTAAATCAGGGTTAGCCCCATCCTTCACTCAAAATGATCCCCTAAACAAGAATATGAAGTCACATTTTTGACATAGCACATGAATTTTGAGATATATGGAAATTATGATTCTGGGCACTTCCATGGCACATTTTTGAGCACTTTTTGGGGTCGTTTCAATATCTCCTCCTTGGAAATATAAGTCCCCGAATGTCAAAGAAATGTACATGAGAGACATAAACATGACAATTTCATCCCACATAAGAATGCAACAATGCACTTAAACATCATTTCAAAAACGTCATCAAGTGTAAAATCATTATGAACTTATCACTTTAATCATGAACATATGCAATGAAGTGAGCGCTGAACTTAGGACTTGAGATCATATAAAGACTTAGATCAATATCTTAGGGTTGAGTGGAGTGGAAAAGGTTAGGATATCACTTTTGCATATCCGCTTCAGCATCTTAACTTGTTGATTCCTCCAAAGGACCTTAATGGAAGTGACCTCTTTCTTTCTCAATCTCTTCATTTTCCAATCCAAGATTAAAAGCAAAACCTCTTTATATGTCAAATTATCTTCAATAGCAGCCACAACATCAAGAGGCACAATGGCATTCAAATCACCCACACATTTCCTCAATATGGGCACATGAAACATCGGATGGACCAAATCCATTTCTGTAGGCAATTCCAACTCATTAGCTACCTTGCTAACCCTTCTCATCACCCTATAAGGACCAATGTATCTTGGAATCAACTTATACTTCTTACCGAAATGGACTACACCTTTCATTAGTGACACCTTTTAGTAGACCCAATTGCTACCCTTGAACTCAAGATCCCTTCTCCTCATGTTGATATAAGACTTTTATACGACTTTAAGCAATCTTCAACCTTTCTCTAATAATTGTAACATTTTCAAGAATCTCCATAACTAAATATGGTCCTAACAAAGCCACCTCACAAACCTCTAACCAATCAATTGGTGATCTATAATGCCTACTATAGAGGGCCACAAAAGGAGCCATACTAATGCTAGAATGATAGCTATTGTTGTAGACAAACTCAATCAATGGAAGGTGATCATCCCCACTACCTTTGAGCTCCAACATACATGGTCTAAGAACATCCTCAAGGGTTTGGATAGTTCTTTCGGCTTGGCCATCCGTTTGAGGGTGAAAGGTCATACTAAACTTAACTCTTGTACCAACACCCCTTTGAAAGGACCTCCAAAAGTGTGAAGTGAATTGTGCCCCATGATCCAATATGATGTACAAATGACCCCATACAACCTTACAAAGTCATGAATGTACAACCTTGCATAATCTTCAGCCATATATGTGGTCTTAACCGGTAAAAATTGAGCCAATTTTGTCATCCTATCAACCATAACCCAAATGGAATCAACACCCTTTCTAGTCTTAGGCAACCCAACCATAAAATCCATATTTATCTCTTCCCACTTCCAAGTAGGGACCTTAATGTCTTGGGTTAGTCCACCTGACCTTTGATGTTTGGCTTTGACTTGCTGATAACTATGACAACCGAAAACGAATTTGGCAATGACCCTCTTCATGCCTCCCCACCAATACACATCTCTCAAGTCTCTATATATTTTGGTGGAATAGGGGTGGATAGAATTAGAAGTGTTATGGGCCTCATTAAGGATTCTCTCCCTCAAACCATCAATATATGGCACCACAACCTACTTTGGTACCTAAGGGCACCATCTCTCCCTGGGAGAAAACCTTCACCTTGCCCTCTTTTGCCAAGTCCTTCAATTCTAACGAGGAATCAAAATCTTGCTTTTCCTTCACCTCATCAACCAAAGAAGGTATAGAACCATCAACAACAATAATACCCCCTTACCAACCTCTTCTAACCTAACTCCCAATCCAGCTAATCGATGAACCTCCCTAGCCATCTTCATATCACCATCATCAACATGTGCTAGGCTACCCATAGACACCCTACTTAAAGTATCTACCACCATATTTTTCTTACCGAGATGATAATGCACACTCATATCATAGTCCTTAAGAAGTTCTAACCATCTTCTTTGCGTCAAGTTGAGATCCTTTTAAGTGAATACATATTGTAGGCTCTTATGATTGGTGAACACATCAACATGCACCCTATACAAGTAATGATGATGAATCTTTAATGTAAACACAATAGTGGCTAACTCAAAATCATGGGTAGGGTAGTTCTTTTCATGCACTTTGAGTTGTCTAGAAGCATAAGCTATGACCTTACCATTTTCCATCAACACACAACCCAAACCAACTTGGGAAGCATCATAATACATAACAAATCCCTCAAGCCCATCTGGTAGTGATAATATAGGAGCGAACATAGGCTTATCTTTCAATGTTTGGAAACTCCTTTCACATTCATCAAACCACAAAAACTTAGCCTTCTTTTGAGTCATTTTTCTCAAAGGAGAAGCAATAGAAGAGAACCTATTTACAAACCTTCAATAGTAGCCCGCTAAGCCCAAGAAATTTCTAATATCTGACGAGGTCAATGTGCAGGCCAATTTCAAATCGTATCAGTCTTTTTAGGATCCACCTTAATACCATTCCTCGACACCATATGTTCTAGGGAGGCAACATCCCTCAACCAAAATTTACACTTTTCATATTTAGCATTCAATTTCGCCTCCCTTAATATTTGTAGTACAACCCTCAAATGAGCCCTATTTCTCTCCTCACCATGAGAATGGATCCAAATGTCATTAATGAAGACCACAACAAAGGAATTGAGGTAGGGTTTAAAGACCCTATTCATTATGTCCATAAAGGTAGCCGGTGCATTGGTCAACCTGAAAGACATCACCACAAATTCATAATGCCTATATCTAGTTCAGAAGGCCTTCTTGGGAATATCACAATCCCTCACTTTCACTTGATAATACCCAGACCAAAGATCAATCTTAGAGAAATGGCTAGCCCCTTGCAATTGTTCAAACAAATCATCAATCTTTGGAAGAGGATACCTACTCCTGATGGTGACCCTGTTGAGTTGTCGATTGTCAATACATATCCTAAGGGACCCATTCTTCTTTTTCACAAACAACACCGGTGTACCCCAAGGTGATTGGTTAGGCCTAACAAAACCTTTCTCCAACAAGTCCCTTAATTGTTCCTTCAACTCCTTTAACTCCATTGGGGCCATATGGTAAGAAGGAATAAAAAGAAATTAAGTATCAGGGAGGAGGTCTATGCCAAAGTCTATTTTTCTTTTGGAAGGAATATCAAGAAGGTCATTTGGGAAGACATCAAGAAACTCATTTACAACCAAAACCGACTCTATGGAAACGAATTTAGACTCCACATCCGTAACCCTCACAAGATGGTAAAGACACCCTTTAGAAATCAATGTACTATTTTAATCAAGAGATGAATCTACCCATGACCACCACATATTGCCTTTCCCACTCAAGGATAGATTCTTTGGAAATTGGAATTTGACCCTGTATGTTCTACAATCAATAGAAGCATAGTATGCATGCAACCAATCCATCCCAAGAATAATATCAAAATCAGCCATCTCTAACTCAACAAGATCACAAGGCAATAGTTTATGCAACATGCAAATAGAACAACTTCTATAAACGTTTCTAGCAACAATGATGCACCAATAAGAGTAGATACCTCATACGACTCATGCAACAACTCGGGGTCAACATGGAACTTTATGGCAACAAAAGACATAACAAAATAAAGAGTGCCACCTGGATTAATCAATTCATACATATCAAAGTCAAAGATTTTTAATATATTGATAACAACATCGGGGACTTCAACAACCCCTTACCTCCCATGCAAGGCATATAACCGATTGTGCCTTAAGGCACCATCTTATCGGTTACCTCTCCCCAAGGGAATAGCATTAGCACCTTGTGGATAAACCTATGTTCTATTGCTGCAGTTCCAATGGAACTCTATCGCCTTATGCCCTATTTCTAAGAACTATAACAAGCACCAGTATTTCTCAAACATGGGCCATCAGTTACCTTTACCACACTTTGGACACATATCATTAGGAGCCACACCCCTCACACCTTGGGCCCTTGAAAAGTCATTGTCAACCCTCTTTTGAAAAGAATGAGAAGACCCTTGACCCTTATGGAACCAACCACCCTTTTGGAACTTACCCTCAAAACGAGCCCTTTGGGCCTCATGACCCTTTCTCTTCCTCAATTTCTTTTCTTCCATTTGTTCGATGCAGGTCATCAAACATGACAAGTTCATCTCATTAATCAACATGGCGAATTGACATTCTTCACTAACTAAGTCGGAAACACCCATCATAAATTTGTTCATTCTTGACCTTAGGTCAGCAACCATGTAAGATGAAAACTTGGAAAGTTGGTTGAACTTGAGGGCATATTCCCTCACACTCATTGACCCTTGTTTCAAATTCATAAATTCCACCAATTTATCTTCTCTAAGCTTAAGAGGGAAGAACCGATTAAGGAAATCCACTTTGAACTCTTCCCAAAGATCTACATAAAAGCCACTTTGAACTCTTCCCAAAGATCCACATAGTTGAACCCCTTCTCTTCTTTCCATTGGTTGTACCATATTTGTGCTACCCCTTTGAGTTGGTAGGCCATCAACTCCGCCTTTTATTTCGGCCTCACACTGATGGTAGCCAATATCATTAGACCTCATCAATGAACTCTTGAGTGTACTCATCTACTTTTGACCCATAGTATTCCAGGGGATTCAGTTTCATAAAGTCTCTCACCCGAGAAGCCAGTGTAGGAGCATAAGGGGACCCTTGGCTGGCTTGATTAGCCACCACTTATTCAAGCAAGGTGAGAGCATCCCTAATCCCTCCATTGGCCGGTTGCTCCTTGAGCGTGTGGGATCATCTTCCCCTCGTATTAGGCATGATCTAGAATAGCAAAAACGTCAGGGGGAAAAGCTTACTTCAACTCTATAGCATAACTTAGAACATGAAGAAGGGAAATATTTCCTAAAATGTCTCATAGCGTCCTACTCAAAGTTGTGGTGCACAACACAATCGTGAAAAAGACTTTAATCAATGCGGTGTGTTGAAATTCGAGGATCTAACAATCTAGTGCTTTTATACAAAGTTTGTCATGACCCAATCTTAGGGCCTAGACATGACACGGATCATGGGAACCTGAAGGAACGATAAGCAAGCCTCTTAACATATAATTACATATCCTTGGTCGCGGAAGCAAAACAGTTATCAATGAATGATTGAAAACAAGGGTAAAGAGACTAAGGAGAAACCTTAATATCATAAACAAAAAGAGTCAATAGAGTCATTGCTCATAGCATAGATGCATAACATGTCCAACAACACCTCCACTATATAGATAAGAGCGGAGGCCAAGATAAAAAAATCGGGCTCACCCTTATAGTCAATACATAAGTCAAGAGAGAAAGTCTTAATGTATAGCAAAAGATTATGAGTAATGTCCCCACAATGGAGGACTTACTAATAAGCTTGATAGAATTCATACTAGTGGAGGAGGAGAATGATTAAGAGGTACACCGATTCCTATATGGTGACATCATATAGTCATAGAGTATGCATTAGTATGTCTGAATGTACTAAGTATGTAGGATGCAATGCAATAGTAGATAGGTATCACAATCGAAATGCTTAGTTATTAAATGGAATAGCATATGGCAATATGACTTGAATGTAAGATGCTTGAAGTAGAGCATACTTTCACAAAACATAACGCTTGTGTAGGGAGTGACCATTCTTAGTGCAATCCAATGCCTACCACCTCCTTGGAGAGGCGCATGAGGTACAAACCCCTTTCTAACATTGATAGAGTACAAGCTCCCCATCAAGTTGATGGGTATAAACCCCCAACATGGTTGATGGAGTACAAAACTCCCAACAGGTTGATAGAGTACAAACCCACCAACAAGGTTAATGGGTACCAACCCTTAACAAGGTTACTCAAGCCTACCACCCCCCGAGCTAGGCGATCGAAGTACCAACGCCTCAATAGGTTACCCGAGCCTACATCTACCCAAGCTAGGCTTGGTCATCCCCAACACTATAAAGATAAATTCACATTTGGATATATATATTTCTTCCACCATCACAGTCATTTTAGCCATACATTCCTCTCATCATCATACAATCATCATATTCACACATTCTTTTCATTAACATATAATCATCATATACATACATCAATCTCATCATCATTTCATTATCATATAATCATTCAACTCATAAGACATGCATTAGACCTTCAATTCCTCAAGAATCCATAACCAGACATTTTATCAAACACTTAGAGGGTGTGTAGCGCTAGTGTAAAACCATGTAATTCAAGAGTGAAATCATGTTAGTAAATTCAATGTAAAACTTTTAATTGATACTTGGTAACCCCTCAAGTAATATATATCAAAACCCTTCATCAAATCTTACAATAGACTGTAGAATCATAGCCCCAAACATTATTAAATAGTCAAAATTTCATGAACTCTAACATAGTGTGCAATGAATTTCATAATGGATAAGACCCATGAATAAATCAACCTTAAATCATGCAATTTTGAGTAAAGAGAACTTGGGTATCATGGGATAAAGGAACCCGTGAAAGAAACTCACATACCTTAACTTTGGAGATGAACTTGATGAAGATTGGTGATGGTGACTTGAAGCTTGAGAGGAAATCCTTAGATCTAGAGAGGGTTTTGAAACTTGAGTTTAGGAATACAATATTTGGCTAAGTATTTGAATGAGAGTTGGGAAATATTTAGAATGATATGAGGGCGAAAAATGGCTTAGTATAGGTATTTTTACATTTTGGAACACTTAGGCCTAAGACTTAAAAGTCTTGGACTGAAGTCAAAACTTGCCCAAAACAACACTAGTGCTTGCCCTTGGCACGTCTCGCTAGGGGTACGAAAAGCTCTTGGGAATTAATTTTATTTTTGGAAAATCAAAATTGCTAATCGTTTGCTCTTAAATTGGGGTTAGATCTATTGTCCACACAAAACTACCCTCTAAACAAGAATACAAAGTCAGATTATCAATAACGTGCATGAATTTTGAGATATATAGAAATTACAATTTTGGGCACTTTAGAGGCACATTTTTGGGCACTTTTGGGGGTTATTTCAATTATACTATTTTCCCTAAATGGACTTCACAAGTGGATCCATCTAGTTCATATTTTCTCCTTAAGTGGGGTCATGTTTGGTTTACCTTAGCAAGTAGACCACACCTTATCGAGGGGGTGTCATGCCTCGTACACCTTACCGAGGGGGTATCATGCCTCGGATTCCAAGTTGCATCTCACTTAGTCTATGTTGGTTAAGATATCCTCCCACATATGTATGATAAATTATACAAGTTAAATATTTTACATGCATGTTTTATTACAAGCATTGATCATACATGCCATATTGAGATTATATCCATTGCCTATATATATGCATTTTGAATATTATGGCTTATGTATTTTTTGCATTGCACCCCACATACTTAGTACATTCCAAGTACTAACGCATACTTTTTGCTTACATGATCTCACCATGTAGGGACCAGAGCTCCTATTCATCCTCCTCTTCATGGCTAGACGGTTTGTTCAAAGATTGCTATTGGTGAGTCCTCCACTCCAGGGACAATATCTGCTTACTTTCATGCTTTTATTTGGACTATTCTATTTTTGGATACTATCTCTGAGGGTGAGCCCGGAAGATGTCTTAGCCCCCGCTCCATCCATAGTTAGAGGGGTTGTTGGATACACAAGTTGTATGTTATGAGCTTGACTCTTATTATATCTTTTTATTATTGGAATTTTACCTTAGTCCCTTATCCCTTTTGTGGTGAATGTTTGCTATGTTGACAAGTTGGAAGTCCCAAGTTCCTAAATGCCCCCATAGCGTGAGTCATACTTATATGCCCCTTAGACTTATTTGCTATATGATTCATGTATATACTCTCCCCTTTAACATCCTCATAGTGTGAGTCCAAAGCCCCATTTACCTTAGAAATTATGTGCTATATGCTTATTTATCTTTTATTGCTTCTGCGGAACCAATGATGTGCTATGCATGCCTAAGAAGATTGTTTGGGGATCCCCTCGGGTTCCAATTAGCCTTGTCACATCTACGTCCTAGGATTAAGTCATGACAAAAGAAGGACAAAGACTCTATTGAGTTTATTGAGTAAGGTTATCGGTTGTAGCAGTGATGGGCATTCCATCTGAAGAGAAAGCCGAGTTGGTGGTGTACCAACTTAAAGGAGTGGCTAAGATTCGGTTTAAGTAAATAGCCAATGAAGAGGCCAAGGAAAAAGTCCTATTGGTTGGGTGGAATTCAAATGTGCCTTCTTGGAGTTATTCTTCCCCATCAAGCTTAGGGATGCAAAGTCCAAGAGTTCATCAACTTGAAGCAAAGGAGCATGCGCGTAAGCGAGTATGCACTCAAATTCACCAAATTATCAAAGTATGCTCCATTCATGGATGCAAATCCGAGGGCTTGCATGAACAAGTTTATTTTGGGTGTCTCTGAGTTGGTCCCAAAGGAGTACAAGATGGTCATGTTGGTCAAAGAGATGGACATTTCTTGCTTGATAATGTATGCAAAGTAGGATTGAGGAAAAGAGGCTTCGTGAAAAGGTGAGGGAGTCTAAGAGGGATCATGTGGATAATGACAACTACTCTCACTAATAAGGAAATGGTCACAAATTCCAAGGTTGCCAAAGGTAAAGTGGGCAAAGATCCAAAAATACCTTTCCCTAGAAGACAAAGGGGTGGCTTCTAAGCCCTAAAGTCCCAATTGCCTTGAGAGGAGGCCTCACAAAGGATAGTGCCAAGTTAGGTCAAATGCTTTCTTCACTTTTGGGAAGCATAACCACCATGCTAGGGATTGCAGGAGAGGAGGCATAAGGCTTCAATGAAAAAGGGGTCCAGTTCAAGATGCCCAAAGGACCAATCTGTTCTATGCTCTTCAGTGTCGCCAAGTGGTCGAAGAGGCTCTAGATATGGTTACTGGTAAGTTAAGAGTTTTTTTATTATGATGCATATGCACTTTTAAATTCGGGAGCAAATTTGTCATTTGTAACCTCATTCTTTGCATATAAGTTTCATGCATGTCCTTAAGTCCTCTATGAGCCCTATAATGTGAGTAACCCTGTAAGTGAGTCTAACCGAGTCTATAGAGGTTGACCCATCTCTATTCCCATCTCTATATTGCATAAAGTGATTCTATGTGACTTAGCTGAGCTTTCTATCATAGACTTCGATGTTGTTCTAAGGATGCATTGGTTGCATGCTTCTTATGTCTCCATTGACTATAGAACCCATAAGGTCAAATTTCAATTCCCTAGTGAGCTAGTTCTTGAATGGGAGGGTAGCAATTCTTCATATAGGAGTCGATTCATTTAATTTTTAAAGACCTGCAAAACGATTTCCATAGGATGCGTCTACCACTTGGTGAGGGTCAAAGATATCTTTTCCAAAGTTCCTTCTCTTAAGTTAGTTCTCATTGTAAGTGAATTGCTTGATGCCTTTCCAGATGAGTTTTCGGGTGTCCCTCCTAAAAGGGAGATAGATTTTGATATAGACCTCTTGCTCGATACTCAACCCATATCAATCCCTCCTTATAGAATGGCTCCTAAGGAATTGAAGGACATAAAGGAACAGCTGAAGGATTTGTTGGAGAAGTGTTTCATTAGAGCCAGTCGTGTCACACCTCAAGCCAAGGGGCTAGACACGACACAGTGAATGGGAACCTAAAGGGATCCCAAACAAGCCTCTTAAGTATGCATAGCATATCGTTGGTTTTGCGGAAGCATAAAAGAGCAATAAACATGTAGAACATAATTTCTAAGGGAAATGAGGCTTCAGACACATGCTATGGGAATGTTGTAGGGAAGAGGATGAGTATGAATCACATAGCAAATAATTTCTAAAAGGCAGGTAAGAATTACTCACACTATGGGGAAATTAGGGACTTAGGACTTCTTTTCATGACCCAAGCCTAAGGTCTATATATGACACAGAGCATGGGAAACCTGAAGGAACCCCAAGAAAGCCTCTTAACATATCATTACATATTATTGATCGTGGAAGTAATAAAAAAACAACAAGAGTATAAAGCAAAGATAAGGGACTAAGGGAACTTTTCCATATCATAAAACATTAAAGAGTCAAGAGAAAGTCAATCTCATAGCATCATTACATAACTTGTCCAACAACACCTCTACACATAGAATATCGCAAGGGAAAAGACAAGCAACTGGGCTCACCCTCATAATCAAAGCATACAAATAAAGGAAAGTAAGTATAAGCATAACATAAGAGCTAAAGACATCATCCTCGGAGTTGAGGACTCACTAACTAGATTGAGAGAGATCGTACTAGCCACGTGGAGGAGGAGGATCATCAAGCGGGGCTCTAGTTCCTACATGGTAATATCATGTAGGTATAGAGTATGTGTTAGTACATTTGAATGTACTAAGTATGTAGGATGAAATGCAACAAGAGATAAGCAACATAATTGAAATGTATAAACATAGGCAATGAATAAGCATATAGCAATATGGCATGCATGGATGATGCTTAGAGTAAATCACGCTTACATAGAACATAATACGTGTGTAAACAATGACCATTAATATAGACTATCCAAGTCCTACCACCTCCTTAGAGAGGCGATTGAGGTACAAACCCCTCAACGTGGTTATTGAGGTACATACCCCCAACATGGTAACATGGGCCTACCACCTCCTGAGAGAGACAATCAAGGTACAATCCCTTCAATGTGGTTATTGAGGTAAATACCCCCTAATCATGGTATCATAGGCCTCCTACCTCCCCAGTGAGATAATCGAAGTACCAACCTCTCAATATGATTACCCAAGCCTACTACCTCCTGAACGAGGCAATTGAGGTACCAACCCCTCAATGTAGTTACCCGGTACTACAACCCCCCGAGTGAGGCTTGGTCAACTCACATAACTATTGAGAAAAATGACACATATATATATATATTCCTTTCATCATCATAAAGTCATTCAAATAATAATCCATGCTTTAGACCTTCAACAACTCAAGAATACATAATCAGACATTTTATCAAAGACTTGGCGGATTTGTAATGCTAGTATAAAATCATGGAATTCAAGAGTGACATCATGCAACAAAATCCAATGTAAAACCACCAACCAATACTTGGTAGTACCATCATGCAACATACATCAAAATCATTCATCAAATCTAAAGATAGGTCTAAGATTCATAGTTCAAAACATGCTTAAACAGTCACACTTTTATGAAATCCCAACATAGTGCATAGTCAAATTCATAGTAAGTAAGACACATAAGTAAATAAACTTAAAAACATGAGATTTAGCTAAAAAGGAAACTTGGGTACCATTTGTGAAAGGATCCAATGGTTGAAACCAACATACCTTGACTTTGGAGAATCCTTGATGAAGATTGGAAATGAAGACTTGAAGCTTGAGTAAAATCCTTAGGATTTGAATGAGTTTTGGGACTTGAAATTTGTAGTGAAATATTTGTCTAAGTGTTTGAGAGAGTATTGGGGAATGTCTTGTATGATATCAAGGTGAAATATGTCTAAGGATAGGTATTTTCATGCATAGGAAGACTTAGGACCAAGACCAAAAAGCCTTTAACTGAGATAAAAATCACTAGCAACAAAATATATAGGTCCACATTTGGTCCGCCACATGGACTAATCACAGAGGCAAATTTTACACCAGTCCGCAATGGTTGCACGTTGTTGTACCATCATGGATTGCCACTGTTTTGTACAAACTTAGGAGTTAAAATCACCATGAACTTTGTCAACATAAATATGAATGCACGAAAATGACATAGGTCCTGAAGTATCAGACACTAAATCACATAGAAAACTTAGAATTAGTACTTTAGGATTGAGTAGAATGGAAGAGATAGGGGTATCGCTTTTGCATGTCGGTTTCAGCCTCCCATATAGCAGTTTTGACTTGTTGATTCCTCCAAAGGACCTTAACGGCAATAACATCCTTGTTCCTCAAACTCTTCACTTGTCTATCCTAGATTTATACTGGAATTTCTTCATAAGTCAAGTTGTCTTCAACAACACCCACAACATTCAATGGGACAATAGCATTTGGATCACCCATACACATCCTCAACATAGACACATGGAAGACCGAATAAACCAAATTCATTTCACTAGGCAATTCTAACTCCCAGGCCACCTTACCAATCCTCCTTAACACCCTATAAGGACCTAAAAATTTTGGACTTAACTTACCCTTCTTACCAAAATGCAACATACCTTTCATGGGTGATACCTTCAAATAGACCCAATCACCAACTTTACGTTCAAGGTCTCCTCTCCTCACATCGACATAGGACTTTTGACGACTTTGAGTTGTTTTTAACCTTTCTCTAATCAATCTTACCTTCTCTATAGCATCCATAATCAGATTCAGACCCAATAAAGCCATTTCTCTCAATTTAAACTATCTAATCAGTGATCCACAATGCCTATCATCCCAAATACCCTTAAACTCCAAAACACAAGCGCTAAGCATACCCTCAAGTGTTTGGATAGTTCTTTCGGCTTGGCCATCCTTTTGAGGGTGAAAAGTTGTACTAAGCTTTACCTTGGTACCAAGACCACTTTGGAAGGACATCTAAAAGTGTGAAGTGAATTAAGCACATCGATCCGATATGATAGACAAGGGCAGCCTATGTAATCTCACCAACTCATGAATGTACAATTTAACATAGTCTTCGGCCCCATAAGTAGTCCTAACTAGTAGTAAATGAGCCAACTTTATCATTCTATCAACCACAACCCAAATAGAATCAAAATCCATTCTAGTCTTAGGCAACCCAACCACAAAATCCACATTAATTTCCTTCTACTTCCAAGTAGGAATCTCTATGTCATGGGTTAGGTCACCTAGCCTTTGATGTTCGGCTTTGAGTTGTTGGCAACTATGACAATTCGATACAAATTTGGCAATATCTTTATTCATACCTCCCAACCAAAACACATCCCTCAAATCCTATATATCTTGGTCAAACTAGGGTGGATAGAATAGGAAGAATTATGAGCCTTATCAAGAATCTTCTTTCACACACAACCTACCTTAGTACCTAAGGACACCATCTCCCCCTCAGGAGAAAACCTCCACCTTGCCCTCTTTCACCAAGGCCTTCAATTCTAACAAGGAGAGATCAGGATTTTGTTTTGCTTCTACCCTATTAACCAATGAAGATTTTGAACTATCAACAACCATAATGCCACCATTATCCACATCTTCCAAACTAACCCCTAATCTAGCCAACTGATGAACCTCCCTAGCCACCTCTTTGCCCACATCATCAACATGAACTACGCTGCCCATAGACACCCTACTCAAAAAGCATCAACCATAACATTAGCCTTAGCGGGATGATAATGCATACTCATATCATAATCCTTAAGAAGTTCTAACCACCTTCATTGTCTCATGTTAAGATATTTTTGAGTGACACATATTGGAGACTCTTATGATCGATAAACACATCAACATATACCCCATACAAATAATGACGCTAAATTTTCAAAGCAAAAAACATGGCGGCTAATTCAAGATCATGAGTAGGATAATTCGTTTCATGCACTTTGAGTTTCCTAGAAGTATAGGCTATCACCTTACTAATTTGCATTAAAACATAACCCAAACCAATTCGGGAGGCATCACAATACAGAACAAACACTTCCAACCCTTTTGAGAAGACAACAGAGAAGTGGACACAAGCTTAACTTCAAGGTTTGGAAACTCTTTTTACACTCATTGGTTTATACAAACTTAGCCTTCTTTTGAGTCAACTTAGTCATGGGAGAAGCAATAGAAGAGAACCCATTCACAAACCTCTGGTTGTAACCCCCTAAGCCCAAGAAGCTTCTAATGTTCGATGGGTTTAATGGTCTAGGCCAATTTCTAATCACATCTGTCATTTTAGGATCCATCTTAATACCATCCCCCAACACCACATGACCTAGAAAGGTAACCTCTTTCAACTATAATTCACACTTCTCATACTTTGCGTACAACTCTATTCCCTCATTCTTTGTAGCACTACCCTCAAATTTGTCACATCCTCCTCCTCACTATGAGAATAGATCAAAATATCATCAATAAAAACCACCACAAACAAATCAAGGTAGGGTTTAAAGATACTATTCATAAGATCCATGAAGATAGTCGGTGCATTGGTCAACCCAAAAGACATAACCATAAATTCATAATATCCATACATAGTTTAGAAAGCCGGCATGGGAATGTCACACTCCCTCACCTTCATTTTTTTATACTCGGACCGAAGATCAATCTTAGAGAAGTGACTAGCCCCTTGAAGTTGGTCAAACAAATCATCACTTCGTGGGAGAGGGCACTTATTCTTGATGTTAACCTTATTAAGTTGCCGATAGTCAATACGCATTCTAAGAGACCCATCCCTTTTTCACAAATAACACTGGTGCACCCTAAGGTGATTGGCTAGGCCTAATAAAACCATTCTCCAACAAGTCCCTCAATTGATGCTTCAACTCTTTTAACTTTGCCAGAGCCATACGATAAGGGGGAATAGAAATGGGTTGGTATCAAGAAGGAGGACTATAACAAAATCTATTTCCCTTTTAGGAGGAACACTAGGAAGGTTATTTGGAAAGACATCAAGGAACTCATTTACAATCGGAAGCGACTCTATAAAAAGGACTTTGGAGTCCACATCCCTAACCCTCACAAGATGATAAAGACACCCCTTAGAGATTAACTTTTGGGCTTTAATGAAAGAGATAAACCTACCCTTCACCACCACATCATGACTTCCCACTCAAGGATGGTTTCATTTGGGAATTGAAATTTAACCCTACGGGTTCTATAATCAATAGAGGCATGAGATGCATGCAACAATTCATCCCAAGAATAATATCAAAATCAACCATATCCAACTCAACAAGATCATAAGGAAATATTTTATGCAAGATACAAATGGGACAATTTCTATAGACCTTTATACCAACAATAGATGCACCAATAGAAGTAGACACCTCAAAGACTCACACAACAATTCAGGCCCAACATGAAAATTTTTGGCAATAAGAGGAGTAACAAAAGAAAGAGTGGCACCTGGGCCTACCAATGCATACACATCAAAATCAAAGACTTTTAACATACCAGTTACAACTTTGGAAACCTCATCAACCACTTGCCTCCTATGAAGAGCATAAAACTGATTGTGCCTTATGGCACCACCTTGTTGTCCTCTTCTACCCAAAAGAACCGCATTAGCACCCCGTCCTTGAGGACGAACATCCTTAACCTTATTGTGATTTTAAGGGAAATCCATCACCTTATTCCCCATCTCCCCAAACCCATAACAAGCATTAGTATTACCCAAGCATGGGCCACTATGACCCTTACCACATCTTAGACACAAATCATTAAGAGCCACACCACCATCACCTTGGACGCTTGGGATGTCATTAGCAAACCTCCTATTAGAAGCATGAGAAAACCCTTGGCCTTGATGAAATCGGCCACCTTTATGACTTTTGAACTTACCCTCAAAATGGGCCTGCTTGGCCTCACGACCCCTTATCTTTCTTAAATTTTTCTCCTCCATTTGTTCAGCATAATTCATCAAGTAGGACAAGTCCATGTCACTAATCAACATAAATGACCGACACTCCTCACTCACCAAGTTGGATACACCAATCATAAACTTATTCATTTTAGACCTTGGGTCGACAACCAATTGTGGAGCATATTTAGAGAGTTGGTTGAACTTCAGGGCATACTCCCTCACACTCATGGAGCCTTGCTTCAAATTCATGAACTCCACCATTTTGGCCTCCCTAAGCTCAAGAGAAAAGAACCGGTTGAGAATAGTTGCCTTAAACTCCTCCTATAGAACCACATTGTTGTTCCCTTTTATCTATTTCCATTGATTATACCATATTTTGGCCACCCCTTGAGTAGATAAGCTGCCAACTTCGCCTTCTCTTCCGACCTCACACCCATGATAGCCAACACTTTGTATAACTCATTAATAAATTCTTGAGGCTCCTCATCCACTTTAGACCCATTGAATTTTGATGGGTTCATCCTCATAAAGTCCCTTACCTGAGATGCCAGAGTAGGAGCATGAGGGGATTGGGCCCCTTGGTTGTCTTGGTTAGCCACAACTTGAGCTAGCAAAGTGAGAGCATCCCAGAGCTTACAATGAGCCAGTTGTTCCTCGAGTGTGCGAGCTCTTCTTCCTCTTATATTAGGCATGATCTAGCATAGCAAAGAACAAATAGTTTGGGGGGAAACCTACCTTAACTTCTATAGCACGACATAGATCAAGAAGAAGGGAAACATTTCCTAAAATGTCTTACAATGTCTTACTCATAGTTGTGGTGCACAACACAACCACGAATAAGACTCTAATCAATGCAGTGTGTTCATTGCCGAGGACTATTAACAACCTAGTGCTCTGAACTCAAGTTTTTCATGACCCAAGCCTAGGGTCTAGACATGACACGGCGTATGGGGAACCCGAAGGGACCCCAAGTAAGCCTCTGAACATATCATTACACATCATTGATCACGGAAGTAATAAAATAACAATAAGAGTATAAAGAAAGGATAAGGGACTAAGGGAACTTTTTCACATCATAAAATATTAAAGAGTCAAGAGAGAGTCAATCTTATAGCATCATTACATAACTTGTCCAAAAACACCTCTACACATAGAACTTAGTGGGGGTTAAGATATGCAAATGGGCTCAGCCTCATAGTCAAAGCATACAAATAAAGGAAAGAGAGTCTCAGCAAAACATAGGAGCAAAAGACATCATCCTCGGAGTTGAGAACTCACCAACTTGCTTGAAAGAGATCGTACTAGCCACGTGGAGGAGGAGGAGGATTAAGCGGGTCCCAATTCCTACTTGGTAACATCATATTGGCATTGAGTATGTGTTAGTACTTTTGAATATGCTAAGTGTATAGGATACAATCCAACAAGAGATAAGCAACATAATTGAAATGCATAAACATAGGCAATAAATAAGCATATAGCAATATGGCATGCATGGATGATGCTTAGAGTAAATCATGCTTACATAGAACATAATACGTGTCTAAGAAGTGACCAGCAATATAGAATATCCAAGGCCTACCATCTACTTGGGGATGCGATTGAGATACAGACCCCTCAATGTGGATATTGAGGTACATACCCTCTAACATGGTAGCATGGGCTTACCATCTCTCAAGCGAGGCAATCGAGGAACAAACCCCTCAATGTGGTTATTGAGGTACATATCCCTCTAATCATGGTAGCACGGGCTTACTACCTCTCGAGCAATCGAGGTATATTCCTGTCATTATGGTTACCCGGGCTTACTACCTCTCAAGTGAGGCAATTGAGGTACCAACCCCTCAATGTGGTTACCCGAGCCTATAACACCCCGAGCGAGGCTTGGTAAACTCACACACTATAGAGTAAAATGACACATATATACATTTTTTTCATCATCATAAAGTCACTCAAATCATAAGCCATGCTTTAGACCTTCAACAACTCAAGAATCCATAACCGAACATTGGGTGTGTAATGCTAGTGTAAAATCATGAAATTCAATAGTGAAATAATGCAATAAAATCAAACATGAAACTACCAAC
>JAOTQJ010202410.1:0-19823 GCA_025642045.1 Solanum sejunctum | reverse complement strand
AAACTTCAATTACGAATTTCTAAGCATTTTTCCACCAAACCAAAAATACCACGCTACTTAGGAACCTCAATACCACATCCTAGAACCGACAATTTCCCGAGAAGCAGAAAAAAAACAATTTATGGTGAATAATACTGTAGCTACTGTTCACCTCCAAAATGTTTTTTGTTTTGCTTCAATCTCCTACTTAAATCGATTACTCATGGAAAATAATGTTCTTCATGCACAAACACGCAAGTATAATTGACTATATATCCAATTTATGCCCCTCAAAACTCCTAACATTTCCTATCTCCCATGCCCCTAATCTTTCCGACTTACACTTCAATATTAGCTAAAGACTTATCATACGTAGGAATTAATAACACAAAGATAGGGACTTACATCTTTTCAAAATTGCAACATAAGGGCTCCTAGTTAGCCCATTGACTAATTAGGACCCCAAACTTTTCTATTTTAATACAATTACGGACTTCCGACTTTAACTAAATTTTTACCCGCAGAATTCACTTGATCCCATACTCCCGCAGCATAAGTTAGTAAAATTTAAAATACCCCTTAATCACAATAATTTTTCCGAATGAGCTATGAACCTCCATTTAGTTAATTACGGTGCCTAACACTTACTCAAGATCAGATATGATAAGTACACAATTTCATAAATAATATATAGCTATACCAAACTGATATGAAATGAGATGGAATGGATGTCAGTATTGATTGAGCTGATGTAATATACCAGCGTTCTGAGGTCATTTTTTAATAGGTGACATGAGCCAAGGACATTACCAATCATGATCACAGATATGTAATATGTGTGTAAACCCCATTGGTTCTTTCTGAGACATATATAATGATTCGCAAATATGTATTCTAGAACTGACAGGCATCATATTTATCTAATATTGCATTGCATTGTATTCATCGCACAACAATCACCCTGCAAATATGGAGATTTAATTGCTGGGTCTCCACGAACATGGTCCATGAGGTGCAAACGTGGAGTACTAGTGCTAGCTGCACCAGAAACAACAATGCACCTGTATTTTTCAACAATCAAGATTCTTTAGCTGGACCCTCGAAAATTCATTTGAACCCCATGAACGCAAACCAAACATAAAATCCTATCAAAAACAATGACTCAGACTCAATAGAATTGTCAAAAATCTAAGCTGAAACTTTCATGGTCCCGAACATTAGAAGGATCATTTAAACTAGTTTTGGAACTAAAAACTTAAAATATTCATCGAACCTCTAATTATAATGAGGGCATTTCTAGTGATAGTTTTACCATTCGAAACCACGAGAACTAGTGAAATTTGGCACGAGCTCCCGAACCCCCAATGTTGATCAAAGTCAAACCTATGATAAAAAATAAACTAAAAATGCAACTTTAAGCCTAAAATCTCCTTTCTAACTCCAAATTCAGTTTGCAAGTTCTCCTAGACCATATTCAGCATTTCGGGACTGATGGAATCAATAAACTGAATTCCGACACTCGAAACTTAAAATGACCACAAAACTCAAAATTTCTAACTTTAAGTCTTCTAAAACTCTTTCATTTGTAAAACTCCAGTTTTTTACGATATTTTCAAAATTCAATTTCGGAATCATCCAAAAATAACCCAAGCCAAATTTCAAGAGGAGCAAAATGGTAATTTGATCGAATGTAACAGAAATGACCTTCAAGGTCATTACAATGTCACCTAATTACAAAAATTATTATTTAATTACAATAAAAATTAAACTAATTTTTTGTTGAAAAATAATGGCATGAATAGCCCCCTTTTATAACAATAGTAGCATAGATAGAGGAACAAAAATATTTTAATTTTTCTTTACAAGGAAAAGTGTCATAATCAGAAATTCGGATGTGATGACAGTCACCTAACCGATTAAGATAAGTCAACCCAAAACCTAAATAACAAGATTAAATAGTCTAATATAAAAGGCAAACATAGGAAAACCAAAAACTATAACCATGCCAGAACTGGTGTCACGTGTACAAGCCTATAATGATAAGAATGCTCAAATGAAAGTACAAATCTCAATGTTTAGCTCCCAAATAGAATAAAATATAAAATAAAATTCTCGAAGTCCTGCTGGAGGTAGAAGTAGCTACTTCTCAAGTGATCTGAATGCTCGATCCTGTAACAAAGAAGGCTAGCAAGAAGGACCAGGCTCACAACCTACAAAAATGTAGTAAAGGACGAGCACCAAACAACAAGGTACTCAACAAATGGAACTAACCTAAAGTAAAGAAATAAAGAACATAAGTACTCCTATCCACCCAATCACATACCATCGAACTATATATTTGCACTCAAAAAATTTCCAGCATAATATAATGTACAAGATATCCAACTGATACACAAAGTCAAATAGTACATTAGATATTCCATATCATAATTAATTTTAGATTATTCACAATTCTCACAAAATACATATAATAATATCAAGAAAGAATGATGTGAGATGAAATGGATGCCATAAGATGTAAATAATATGATGCAATATCAAATAATCATGATACATATCTGTCCTACAATACATATCTGCTGATAAACTCAGGTCGGAACCCATGGGACCCATACAACGATCATGTATCCATGAACATTGCTCGGTGAACGTGAAGCTTTATCTGTGAATACGGAGACCAACAAGTAACAACACTTCATGAACGCGGACCACCTCTGTGAATGCAGAGATTTGTAGATATCCTACTCCGTGAACATGGAGTACTAGATTACCTCCACTAGATATCAGTCCAAAACAACAATTTCACACTCAAAATAGATCCTCAAAATTTATTTGGAACTTCATACACACAAACCAAACACATAAACCAACCAGAGATGACATTCCAGACTAAATAAAATCATCAGAATTCGAATTTGAGGTCTCCTCTGCCTAAAACCCCATAAAACTCAAAAAAATAGTTAAAATTTAAAATGTCTAAACTGTGTTTGAAAACTCTAAAAATTATAATGAGACTATCTCTAGCATTAGTTTCATCATTCGGAACCACTGGAACTATTATAATTTGAATTTGAATTTGAGCTTGAGCTTTTGAACTCCTATTGTTAAGCAAGGTCAAATTATGATGGAAAATCAACTAAAAATGCAACTTTGGGTCTAAAATCTCTATTTTAACTTCAAATTAAATTTTATAAGTTTGGGTCTAAAATCTCTACTTTGGAACTGATGGAATCAATAAGATTGTATTCTGACACTCGAAACTCAAGATGACCACAAAACATGAAATTCCTAACTTTAAGCCTTAAAAAATCTCTTTCTTTAGCAAAACTCCAACCTTTTACAAGATTTTCAAAATTCAACATGTAGACTAAACCAAAAAATGACCCAAAATAATTTTTGGGAATAGAAAAATGATAATTTTATCAAGAATGCTAAAAGTGACCTTCGAGATCATTACATCACTCACTACTAAAAACGATGTTCATCCTCGAACATGAGATAAGGAACATAGTTGAAGGTTAAAAAAGTTGAGGGTATCAGGCATGTATATTTGACTCTATCTCTCAAGTAGCCTCACTCTCAAGCCAATGGATCCACTAGAACTTTATTGAAGCTGTCTCCTTAGTCCTTAACTTCCTCATCTATCTGTCCAAAATGGATATCGATTGCTCCTCATAAGTCCAATATGGGATCAAATTAACTGCATCCATGAAACTCACACAAGACTCGTCCCAAATGTAATATCGTAACATAGAGACATAAAAGATAGGTGAAATTGAAGATTGGTTGGATGGCATGGCAAGGCAAGGCAAGTTTATAAGACACCTATCTCACTCTACCTAGGATCACAAAAGGGCCAAAAAATATCGGATTGAGCTTGCTCTTCTTTCTCAATCTCATAACACCCTTTAAGGGTAAGACCTTCAACCATACCATGTCACCTACCATGAACTCCAAGGTTTAAATTCACCTATTAGCATAGCTCGTTTGGCAATTCTGGGTTGTCACCAACTGACTCTGAATCAACCGCACTTGCTCTAGATCATCAGTCAACATATCTAAACCTATGCTCTCCACTATTATCGAGTCAAACCATTCGATAGGCAACCTATACCTTTGGCCATACAATGACTTAAAAGAAGTCATCTGTATGATGGAATGATAACTGTTGTTGTAAGAAAACTCCACCCAAGCTAAGTGTTAATCCTATCTGGCACCAAAATCAATAAGACATGCCTATAGTATATCCTCTAACACCTAAATAGTCCTCTCAGATTGGTCAATGATTTTAGGATGAGAAGCTATACTCATATACAAATGGGTACCCAAACCAGGTTATAAGTCCCTCTAAAAATATGATGTAAATAATGAGCCACTGTCTGATATAATGGAATTCGAAACTCCATAAAGCCTCACAATCTGACTAGTGTAGAGCTGGGCTAGAATCTCAGTTGTATACTTCACCTTAACCAAAATGAAATAGGCAGACTTAGTCAATCATCTACCACTACCCATATAAATTCAAAACCACCAGCTGTAGGAGACAAACCTACTATAAAATCCATGGTAATGCATTCCCACTTCCATTCAGGAATAGGGGTAATCTGTAGCTCTCTACTTAATCTCAAATGCTTATATTTGACCTATTGACATGTCAAACATCTAGCTATGAACTTCGATATATCATTCTTCACGTTGTACACCAGTAGCGCTGGCTCAAGTCATAATACATTTTAGCCACCTCCTAATGAATGGAATACCTAGTGCAATAAGACTCCTCAAGTATCAATCTAATCAAATCACCTACCTTTAGTATATAAATATGACTCTCAATCCTCAAAACACCATCAGAATCAAGCACTCTTTCTCAAGCTTCACCTCTAGTATATAAATATGACTCTCAGCTCAAACTGCCTCTCATGAATCTGATCTATTAAAGATGAGCAAGCCTCAATAAAAGCAAACATCCTATCCTGGTCTAAAAGTTGTAATATCACCAACCCATTGGCTAATATTTGAACATCTCTAGCCAATGGTCGCTACTCAACCAAAATAATTACTAGACTCCACATACTGGAAGTGTTGCTACTCAAAGCATCATCCACCATACTGGCTTTCTAGGATGATAAAATAGTCAAATCATAGTCTTTCAGGAACTCAATTCACCTTTTTAGCCTCAAGTTCAGATCCCACTAGCTAAAATATACGGTAAGTTTTGATTATTAGTGAAGATCTCACAATAGACTCCATATAGATAGTAATGCCACAACTTCTACATAAACACAACTACAGCTAATTCCAAATCATAAATAACATAATTCTTCTCATGGGCCTTCAACTAGCTCGAAGCATAAGCAATAACCTTCCATTTGTGCATCAATATACCAACTAACCCCACTCTCGAAGCATCATAAAAAATCATGAAATCAATACCCTCCTTCAAAAAGGTCAAGATAGGAGTTGCAAGCAATAATATTCTGAGCTTTTGAAAGCTCTATTTACACTATAAGACCAGTGAAATACAACATTCTTCTGAGTAATTCTAGTTAGTGGAGCTGCAATAGTAGAGACCTGCACAAGACAGCGATAATAACCAGCCAAGAGATAAAGCTGCAAATCTCGATAGTTGAGGTAGGACTGGTCTAACTCATCCTCAATCTTCACTAGGTCAACTCAAATACCTTTTTTAGACACCATGTGCCCCATAAATGCCGAGGAACCCACCGAAGTTCATACTTGGAGAATTTAGCATAAAGTGTCTCTTTCCTGAGCCTCTGGAGCACAATCCTCAAATACCTCACATGAACCTCCTCGGTCTAGGAGAAGACCAAGATGTCAACAATGAGTACTTTCACAGTGGAACACCCTGTTCATCAACTCCATAAATATTGCAGATGCAATGGTCAAACTAAAGGACACAATAAGAAACTCAAAATGGCTATAACTGGTCTGAAAGGTTGCCTTAGGAATATCTGATGGTCGAATCTGTACCTGATGGTACTTAGACCTCCAATCAATCTTAGAAAACAAAGCAACTCCCAGAAGCTGATCAAATAAATCATTGATACAAGAAATACATACTTGTTCATGATGGTTACCTTGTTCAATTATAGATAGTCAATACATATCCTCATGGAACCATCCTTTTTTCTTCATTAATAAGACTGGGGCATCCTAAGGTGAAACACTAAGGAGAATGAACCCTTTGATTAATAGATCTTAGAGTTGCTCCTTTAGACCCTTCAATCTAGTTGAAGCCATATAATAATGAATAATAAAAATGGGCTTAGTGCCCGGCTCGAGGTCTATAGAAAAACCAATATCCCTTTCGAGAGAGACTCTCGGTAGATCAATAGAAAACATATCTTGAAAATTGTAGACCACTGTAATAGCCAAATAAACCAAACATCCTCTATCAATCAACTTTTGGGTCCGAATATAAGATATAACTTTACTAGGATAAGAACCCTTTGAACCTGGCCACTCTATCCTCAGTCTACCTCGTATGGCTAAGATGACAATCTTGCATAACAATCAAGAGAAGAAAGATATGATGATAACCAATCCATACTCAAAATAACATCAAAATCTACCATATCTAACATAACCATATCCACCCAACTCTTGTAGCTAGCCAAAAACGTAAGATAGGATTACTACACCCGATAGGGCTCACCTACTAATGTTAAAACATGAACAGGCATAGACATAGTATCTTATGGCAAATCAAGCCCCAATGAGAAATATGAAAACACATACGAATAAGTGGAGTCAGGCTTAAATAACACATATGCAAGCGATGCAAACCATAATAATATCTATGATGACAATATCAAAGGCCTTAACCTTGGGTCTACTTGGGAAAGCATAGCAACAGCCTCCCCTTCCCCTATTAGTAGAAGTTACCCCTCTAACCCCACAATGTATGGAGACATCACCTGCCACTCTACCTCTGGTGCATCCACCTCTTTCGGCTTGACCTCTACCCCAACCCCTGGTCTGCGAGGTTGTACCTCTAGCTCTGCAGTGCAGGGTGTCTAATTGGTGTTGTAGAATAAGAGAAATGGGGCTCAGAATAAGTTTGTGTCAGGTAATGTCAGATCACATGATTAGGAGATCCATACCCAAAGCAAGATCTAGGGGCCAATGACTGTTGTGATGGAATAAGAGGGATATTGTAGCTACCCTAGCCCGCAGGGATTTGCTGTGAACTAGAGGAGCTTTAGTCTAAGGTGTAAGAATCACAAGGACCCCGTCCTACCTTCGATTCCAATAGAGCTACATAAACACTGTGATGCTGGAGTGAACCACCTCCCTTAGTCAAACCTTTACCTCCAGATGAGGCACCCTAGAAATGTCCAGAAGTATGAACCTATTCGGGGTTGCCAAACTCCTCTTTCTCCATGAGCTCCACCTCCATAGTGGCACTAACCACTCACTAAAAAGATGATCCCTCTCTAGACTCCCAAATCACTGACCGTCTAATAAAAGATACCAATCCTATCTCAAATCGGTGAACTCTCTCTGTCTATGTAAGAAGTATATTTGTAGCATGCCGAGCTAATTAGCAGAAATGAATCTCATACATAGAATTGTCAAAGTTCCCTATCTCAAACTCTCGAATATCAAACGGCTATCTTCTTGGACATTCCAAGGGACAAATCTGCCACAGAAGGCACTAGAGATGTCCTCTAAGTCATCTAAGGAGACATAATTGAAAAAGATCATAAATAAGTCCTCTACGACTCCCTAACTGGTCTATAGATATGGAGGGTAACATACCACAAACCATGAGTCTTTGCTAGTCCTACAACATCAAGTGTCTCCCTACAAATGGTCAAAACTCATGAGCATCCTCGGTCTTCCCACCCTGGGACTGAGGTACATGGGTCTATCTTCCTGACCCTTTCATATCTACGCTGCTTATTAGTAAAGGCAATTGTTAGAGGGATCTCAATAGTAGGTGCTGGTAGTGGCTTCTCCACTTATACCTAGGTCATGGGGGCCTGCTACTAATCGTGAGGCTGAACCATAACCTGTGCCTATGAAGTACCAGATGTATTAGCTGGACCACCTGCCTGGCCCATGGTCTCCAACACACTCAAACCTCTCAGAAACATATTTATGAGAAACCTACTGCCCTTTAGGTTGTATGCTAGCTCGGGGGAGATACCCCACTCAGAATCCCTTGCCAGTGCTGCTTCTTGTCCCAGCCTCTACCTCTTCCTCTGGCTCGGCCCCTACCCTTAATTTGGGTCTCAATAGAGGTCACAGAGGCTGCCTTCCCTCATCCGATAACCGTTATAGCTCTAGTCCTCACTATCTGCCAAAAGGATACACTACCAATTAGTGCTTAAACAAAACTCACACATGAACTGATTAGAAAGAAGCAATAGAGAATTTTCTAATGGTCTTCATAGCCTCTCAAGAATAAGTAACAGATGTCTTTGTACCGATCCTCAAGACTCTACTATACTAAATTTTTACATATGTGAGACTAGGGCTCTGATACCAAATTATCACGACCCAAAATTCGATATGATGGCACTCACCTAACCCACCAAGGCGAGTCAGCATAAAATCTAAATAATTCATTAATATAACAAAAGAAGAAGATTAAACAATCTAATATAAAAGGCAAACATAGGAAACCCACAAATTACTATCATCCTAGAACTGATGTCATATGTACAAACCTTTAATGATAATAATGCTCAAATGAAAGTACAAGTCTCAATGTCTAATTCCCAAATAGAATAAAACATAAGATAAAATCCTCGAAGACCTACTAGAGGTACAAAAAGCTACCTCTCAAATGATTCGAATGCTCGGTCCTATAAAAAAGAAGGTTAGTAAGAAGGACCGAGCTCACAACCTATAAAAATATAGCAAGGGATGAGCACCAAACAATAATGTACTCAGCAAATAGAACTAACCTAAAGTAACCAAATGAAGAACACAAGTACTCTTATTTACTCAAACACATATCGCCAAACTACACACTTGCACTCAAAAAAGTTCCAGTAATATACAATATACAAGAACATATATATGTATGTACATCACAGCATTAAATCCCAAGATATCCAACTAATACACAAAGTCAAATGGTAAATTAGATATTCTATATCATAAACAGTTTTAGATTATACACAATTCTCACACAACACATATAATAATATCAAGAAAGAATAATGTGAGATGAAGTGGATACCATGAGATGTAAATAATACAATGTAATGTCATATAATCATAATGTATGTCTATCCTACGATACACATCCCTTGATAAACTCGGGTGAAAAATCATGGGGGCCACACAAGGACCATATATCCGTGAACATTGTCGGCAATAATCTCAGCCAATGCTCATTCGATCGGAATTAACCTCAGCCACAATATCTGTCGACAGCTTACCTCAGCTTATCATCGACCAGTAGAGATCTCATCCATCAATTGACATGTTACCTTACATATCTCTTGGTCGTAGCCATCATGAGTAACAATGCACAAATACTAGTGAATGCAATGTACATAATCTCAGTTTCTTCATAGTTTCAATGTCATCGTGATCTTAAAATCATCACAGTCTCAAAACTATTAGTATCTAAGCATAGGAACCATCTTGATATCAATATCAAATGATTTCGAAGATCAATGTATCATGAATTTACAATTAATTAACAAGTCAAGATATCACAACATGGCTATTACTCAAACTGAATTTTCATGATCGAGACCTACAATGATGCAATTCTACCCCCAAAGCACTCAATATCACACATATAGGAGCATACAAGGTTCAATCATACTTAACAAAAAGTTAGAAGTCTATTTCTCTTAGTATAATTCTCAAATCAAGTCAAATTTATGACTTTTCCTCTTCTACAATAGTTTAAATCAGCATAATCTACTCAAATATAGCATCCGAATCACTTAACAGATCTAATGACACTAAAATCAATAAATTTAGGCGAAAAGGGCAAAATAATAAAAAAAAATCCATTCCAAAGAAAGTATTCGGAACCTAAAATTTAATACACGAAAACATTCCTCGAGTAACAAATATTCCAACAGTAAAAACTATTCCAAAAATGGAGTTAGAATGAGGTTGAAGTCATTAATTTAGCATTAGAAATCAAAGTTAAGAAAACTCTAATTTATTCGATTAAAAACCCCAATTTCTAAGTTAAAATAATAATTTAATTAATAAAAATTAAGGAAATTGATTAGAAATTAGTTACCCAATAGAATTATCTTGAAAAACCTTGAAGATTCACTCAATAACGAAGCTTGAAATATTTAAAATGGCAACTCCTATCACTTTTAAATATTTAGTCTCATAGACACGGAGACTAACAGGGACCAGCACTTTGCAAATGTGGGCATCCCCTCCGCGAACGTGGAGGCTAAGAAAGGGACACTCTGCGAATGCAAAGGTTTGGAGATAACACACTCAGCGAACATGGAGAGAAACCCCGCAAATGCGGAATACTAGATTGTCTGCACCAAATATCAGTCTAAAACAATAATTTCACATTCAAAATAGACCCTTGAAATTCATTGAGAACCCGATACACACAAACTGAACACATAATCCTGCTAGAAATAACGTTCTAGACTCAAAGGAACTGTCAGAATTTGCTCAGCACGGAACCCGATAAAACTCAAAGAAATTAGTTAAAACTTAAAATACCCAAACTGCGCTCGTAAACTCTAAAAATTACAAATAGATTATATCTAGCGTTAGGTTCACCATCCAGAACCACTGGAACTATCGAAATGTTGATTCTACCTTACGACCTCTAGATTTAACCAAAGATGACCCAAGGCAACTTTCGATAAGGGTAAAATGATAATTTTGTTAAAAATGTCAAAAATGACCTTCGAGGTCATTACAAAACGATTCAAATATGTCATCAAGCTATTAAAATGGCTCATCTGATCTGTGCATCTGTAAATCATTTTGAGTTGGTTGTAATTTGAGTCCAAAGTTCAAGACACATTCAACATCTTTCTTTACTCACAGTTGAGACACATACAACATCTTTCTTCTAAATTATCTGTTAGGATCAAGCACTTATCATTATGCTAAAAGCTATAGTTGATAGCAAAGGTGCAACTTTATTTCTTAACCAAGTCCACTATGCAAGTACCATTTCTATCATGACACCGATCTGGACTACCTTATCCCCCTCATAGGACTTGTTATAGGTAGTATGTTATCATTACAACAACAATCCCCCTCCTAATATCTGCCTCATGCAATATGCTTCTCGTGGGAATCGAACCCATGACCTTGGCTATGATACCACTTGTTAGGATCAAGCGCTTACTATTATGCCAAAAGCTATAGTTGACAGCAAAGGCGCAATTTTATTTCTTAACTAAGTCCACCATGCAATCGTCATGTTTGGTCATGACACCGACCCGGGCTACCTCAGCCCCCTCATAAGCCTTGTCATAAGTAGGATGTTGTTATTACAACAATAATATAAAGCTTGAGAACATGATAAAGTGAAAAAATAAGGCAGTAATTAGAGAAAAGTGGAAAATAAGGCCCAATTAGAGAAAAAGGCTATGAATGTAAGATGTTTGTTCTTAAATGCATGCCTCTTGACTAAAAAAGGACTAAAGAAGACTCTTAATTCATTAAGGTTATATTTGTAATAACCATTATTAGTCCTTCGTCTTAGTTGATGGATAATGTGTTTAACAATAATATCAAAAGAATAAAGGAGATTGAAAAATAGAAAATACTAAACAAAAGAAAAATAGAAAGTCCAGTGTACTAAAGCTCCCTCTAGGTATTGCAGGCTCCAAGGATAGTCTGACCACAAATGACTATTATACACAAGCATACCTTGCATTTCTTCCAAATATTATTTCCACGGTTTGAATCCCTGACCTCCTGATCACATGATAGTAACTAAAGTTACTCCAAGGCCGTACAAAATACTAAATGTATCAAACAAATATCCGAGGCCACACAATTCACTGTGTTCTTAAATAATTTAATTCACTTACTGTATTCAATTTTATGGATTATATTCTCCTATGATAAAATAGATATACCTGTTAAAGAAGTAGTGATACCTCAAATTTCAGTCGCTTCAGTGAATTCAAAAGTCAGCAATAAAATTATACAAAGATTCTATTTTTTATTTGTGAGAAAATATTTGTGAAAACAGAAAATTTTTAATTTGAAAAATATCATGCCTCGAGCCTATGCCCTATATGTGATCGACTGGAAAATAATTTTTGGTTCTAAGCTAATCTTTGACCTGACTGACTACTGAGTTGAAGTCTAAACATACATGAAAAGTATTATAGAAATGAATATCCATAAAAACACCATAATTACACCAATTTCATAGAAAAACCTAAATGTTCTCATGTGAATCTTTTGGAAAGACGGAATGATTTGTTATGAAAAAAAATTATCATCCAGAAAATTGGAAAACATGTACTTCCTGGAGAAGTAATCAGTAATAAGAAAAATATTATTACTATTTGCTACACACTTTACGACATATTAATTAACATTCATCTAAGATCATATTACTAGAGAATGGTAATGTTAAGTACACATGTGTCTTCATGATGCTACAAGCGTGTACTAAAGGACCATCGGTCCATAAGCTGTACACACAGTAGCATAAAAGATAGAAGTCCAAGGTTTCAAAGTAAGTTTTTCAGAAATATAAAAAAGGATCAAAAGGGAGGAATATCTCCTTTGATTGAAAAACTTTTTCTTGGGTTCCTGTATAAGATAACAACAAAGCCAGACAAAGAACCAGATAGACTAGGTTTGGTGTTTTATGTTTTGAGTGAGTTGTAATGTGTATCTAAATATATGATCACTCTTCATCTATAAAGGCAAGTGAGTAGTTTTTTTTTTTTGTCTATATTGTCTGCTGGAATATACCTTGAAGATAGAGTTATAGTCTCAAGGTGTGTGTGCGTGCACTGTTTTTGTCTAACTACTCTAGTGGTGTAGGTTAGATTGAAGCGGGGGTGTGAGGTTGCTCATTACTTGTTTTGGATGCACAAGGTATCTGTGTTGCAAGGGAAAGTAGAGAAGTAAGAAGTGTGTTGTATTTTTTTACTTTACTCTTAGTGGATTTATTTGTTAAATCCTATGGCGACAGGTCGTTGTTGTTCCTTTCTTGAGTAAGGAGTTTTTCCACATAAAAAATCTGTGTATCTCTATCTTCATTACCTCTTAGATTCCAAGTTCTTTTGTTATTCTCTACTAAGGTACTTGATAAGATATCATTCTAGGAGCACCATAACTTAACAATTGATATCAGAGCAACAATCTCTAATAAGGTTCACACCTTGAGATTCTCAAGGAATATGGCTTCTCAACTTAACTTGGAGGAAGGACAGTCATCCACTAGACTACCAAGGTTTAATGGAAAATATTATAGGTGGTCGAAAGGAAGGATACATGATTTTTTTATGGCTAAAGATAGTGAACTCTAGGACATTGTTCTAGATAGCCCTTACGTTCCTATGATAGAGGCGAAGGAAGGAGATACAACCAAGTCTATCCCCAAAAACAAACAATAGTACTCTAAAGCTGATAGAAAGAAAATAGAGAAAAATTACTAAGCGAAAAAACTCATTGCATGTGGAATAGGAGCGGGAGAGTACAACAGAATCTCAACTTGTATGTCTACAAAAGAGATTTGGGATTGCCTGAAAAAATCCATGAAGGAACTGAACAAGTGATAGAATCCAAGGTAGACATAGTGACATCACAATATAAGGACTTCATCATGCATGAAGGAGAAACCATATAGGAGATGAAGACCAGATTCTAAGCCATAACAAATGAGCTTAAGTGTTTGGGAGAGCCCATCAATCAAAGTAAGCAAGTTCGTAAAATTCTAAGAGTTCTTCCCAAGTCCTGGGAAAGCAGGGTGGATGCTATTACTGAATCAAAAGATTTAAAGACCTTGAGGATGGATGTTCTCATGTGCATACTTCGCACACGTGAGCTGAATAAAAAACAATATTCAGCTAAAAGAGAAAGGAAGAAAGACAAATCACTGGCTTTAAAGACTGTTCAAAGTGATAAGGAGATTAATGGTATAGATATGGCTTATCTCACCAAGAGATTCAAAAAATTTGTTAGACAAAGTCATGGCCTGACAAAGAAAGGAAAAGCAGGAAGAGCACATAGTGGCACTGATCTATGTCATGGTTGTAGAAAACCTAGACACTTCATCACAGAATATCCTTATGAAAAAGGTGATCACAAAGAAGGACAAAGAGCTGGGAAGGATAGAAGGAAGGATCAGGTATCGGACAAGTACAAGAATAGGGTAGTTGTAAACAAGACAATGATAAAGGAACTAGGAGTATAGGAAAATTCCTCTAGTGGCTTTAAAGAGGAAGAGCAACCTGAAGACTCCTCCATATTTGCTTAAAAGATGATGATGAAGTCTATGATGGTCTCTTTGCTTTTATGGCCAAGTCTGATGATGAAGATGAGGATGATGAAGAGGTAACGTTACTAGAGCTTAAAGAAAATTTAGATCTTTACTTTACTGAAAAATTGAAAAAACTTGCTTGTGTTCTTATTGACTCCATCTATGAATTGACAATTGAAAAGGATTTGTTAAGCAGCAGTGTCAATATGTCACAAGATGAAAGGATTGTGTTAACCACTCAAGTGTTTGATCTTGAGGTCAAGGTTATAACCCTTGAAATTAAGAAGGGGGAGCTGATGAAACGTATGGAAGCTGAAGGCAAGTCTGATGAAAAACTAAAAAGAAAGATTAGTAAAAGTGAGTATTTTGCAAGAAAAGTTAAAGAAGGCATAGTTAAAGTCGAACTTGGCATTAGAAAGGAACTCTGAAATTGAGAAGGACCTCATGAGAGTTAAGGAGGATCTGAACAAGTCTATGAAGTGGACAGCCTCCTCTAAACTCCTGGAAAACATGTCCTGTGGCAGGAGATCTGATAAAAGAGGTCTAGATTATGTTAACAAAATTTATCCACCCTGTAACCTTCACAGTAAGTACATGTCAGTTGCTGACAACTTGCTATGCTTACACTGTGGACGGAATGGTCACTTGAAGGAAAACTATGAAATACTAAAGAGAACCTTGAATAAAGAAAAGATAGTAAAACCTAATGGAAGTGAAGTGATTGAGAGGCAAAATTCTAAACCTAAATGAAGGACCAGACCATTGCCTCTTTGGACCATAAAATTTATAATAGACCCTTGTCTGTTTACTGGGAGCTCCGATTAAAATGGGTTCCCAAAACTGAATCTTCATCTTCTGCAGGAATAGTCCAAGGGAGGTAGTCACTATAGATACAGAAAAGATGAACATTTCAAGCACATGACTGAATGGACTTAAAAACTTCCTAGCCTTGAGGATTTCTGAAATGGATTATGTTATTTTTGTGGTCTTAATGAGGATCTAAACCATGTATATGTTAAAGACATGAATTAAGTAACTTTGATAACAGTGGATAGAGAAGCAAATCATAATGAATCAAGTAATCTATGGCTAAAAAAGTATTCAACTGGTATCTAAAATACTACTTACAATCTCTAAATATCAGTTTACTTTTTGCAGGGTAGTATATTGACAATGACATAATGTTGAAAGAAAAAAAAGAGTTAAAAAGAGTCACCTAGGGACCAGGTACATTACAAGGCTTGTCTTTTGTTGTTAATCTCTCACCTCATTAATATGATGTCCTAGACCTGTCTTGTCGATTCAGCCTTTTTTTGAACCTATATCATCTCATACCAATCCTTAAAGAGTCGCAACCAACTAGAGACCAGAGGTTTCTCCTTTCTTCCTTTTAAGATGATTAAACTTCCACCCTTTTTTTGTCCCTCATCAGATTGAAAACCTTCTTGTGTGAGTTTTCACATTGTCTCTCTCTATTTCATCTTCTTCCTCTCTTTAGATTCCAAAGTTCAAAATCACTGTTTCCACCATGTCTGAAAGCCCATAACACTCTGTCTCACAGGCTAGCGTTGAGCACGACGCTAGTACCTCATTAAACATCAACATTCCTCCTTTGACTCATGTTCATAAGTAGGCAAAACCTGTGAACTGTCTACTTTTCGTTTTAAAACCCTACCTCTCTTCTCCCACTGCTGCTCCACAAATCATGATAAGTCCATTCAAGTTTGAAAACCCAAGTCCTCTATCCAGTGAAAACCCTATCTAGCCATCCCTTATCACTATTGAAAATCAAGGAAACACTTCTCCACTGTGTTTTACATCTTTTTCTCTATCAGAGAAACACTTCGAAGTAGAAATTACTGAGGAAAAAAGAGTTGATTCTAACATTCTAGCTGAAGGACCAGAGTGGGTGGCTAAAAAGCTTCTAGAGTTGAAAGATGGGTATCAAAGTATTAGGGACGAACCAACCTCTCCTGATCTTACTTTAGCCCTGGGGAAGCTTATGTATGACGAGACTCCAGTAAGTGAGATTCAACCAGTACATATTCCTATGTCAGAAGAAAAAGCTCAAGGGGATAATGATGAGGAGGACAACAGACCACTGTCCTGAAGACTCAAGAAGCCTATTGTCCACTCTCATCTTGTCTCTACCAGGGACCAGGTCAGACAGGACAAAGGAAAGAGAAAAATTGATAAAGGAAAGAGCAACGTAGTAGTTTGTAGCTACACTACTAGGGGTGTTGAAAGGAAACTATTAGGAGATGCTATGAAAACCAGCAAATAAAAATATATTTCAAAGAAAAGATTGAGAAAAACAATAGTTATAGAACCTGACATACCAGAGGATTAAGTTGTCAATATTTGAGAAGATGAAGAAATTGAGTGGAGCGACTCTGAGAAAGAGAAGAGTTTGGACTCTAAGGCTATGAAGAAGTTTCTTGCCAAGGGGAAAGGTCATGAATCTGCTTCCACTAAGGGAATAGATTCACATACAAAAAGAAAAAAATTAAAAAAGCTTTTACCAAGGACTAACAAATGAGGTTGTTAGAAGTCCAAAAGATTTTAAATGGTCGAGTGTTTGAGTTTGCAGCCAAAGACAGCCAAAGTATGAGGGAATTGGTTAGAAGCAGTGGAAGTTCAGGGTTGGAGTCACTTTTTTGAGTGGCATATTTCCTATCTTCATGAAAAGGAAGTGAAGGAATTTTATATCAATCTAAAAATACAGTCAGATGGTAATTTCAAGACAAAGGTAAAAATTCTTCATTTAGGATAGATGAGAGATTGTTGGGGGAAATATTACAAGTCAAGACTAAGGGGATAAAGATTGTGATAGGCAAATTCTCTTCGAAGAAATTATTGGTAACAGCTGGAAAGATGAAAAATGTCCCCTTCTCAACTGTGTCCAAAAAACTCCTTAAAAGTCAGTATCAGTTGTACTTCGAGTTCATAAACAAGGTAGTTCTTCCTAGGTCTGAAAAGAGAACAGTCGCCACCATGGCTGATTTATACCTAATGGAGAAGCTAAGTACCCTAGTCAAAATAAATCTTCCTACAATTATGTTAGAACATATGACTAAGGTATAAAATATGGGAGAAGGGAAACACGGGCTTGCGTATGGCTATCTACTCAACTGGGTATTTCAGCATCATGGAATTGAATTGACTAGGGGCATCATGGGGACAATGAAGCAGTCATTCTCTTTCCCCACTCTATATGAGTGTGGAATTGGTATGCAGAAAACAGGTACCAAAACATCTCCCATGTCCGAACTAGTTGAACAGAATGAGGCCTTAAAAGCTAGCAAAGGAACTGACTGAAGAATTGGCCACCAAACATGCTGAACTGGTTACCATACAAGCTGAGTTGGCCAAAGAACCCAGAGAAGGGCCTAGTGTTTTTGAGGTAACAGATCTGAGGGAAGTAAATGCCCAATTGACCAAGGAGGTAAAGTCCCTCACCCAGGAGCTTTTAGAAGCTCACAAAGAATATAGTATGAGCATAGCCAAACTGATCGACTCTCTGGATAGAAAGCCTCCCTGTTCCTAGGTTCCTTTACCCATGTTTATTCCTTTTTGTTCCCTACAGTCCTTGCTCTTATTCTTTCCCCTGCCTATAATAGTTGTAGTACTTTACAAACTTGTTCTTGTTTGGTTACCTATGGCCCAATCCAGGGCATTTAAATTTTTGTTAAGGAAGTGGTTTTGAATGAAAAATACCATGGCATAGTCCTGGTCGCTTTTGTGTGCATCTAATCTGACTACTATTTCTTTCTCTTATGACTCTGTTAACATATGCTTTGCCCTGTACCTGATGTTTTCTAATTGTGATTCTATTTTAGTTTACTGTTTTCCTTTTAATGATGCCAAAAGGGGGAAAATGATATTCTCTAGAATGCATAGCTTCAGGGGAAACTAAGGAGGCACTTATCAGTTCAGTTTGTTAATAAATTATGTTTTATGTGCTATAGTTTCAGGGGGAACTAACTCACAGGTACTATTTTGTCATCATCAAAAAGGGGGAAATTGTTAAGTACACAATGTATCTTCATGTGTGTATTGTAAAGTACACATGTATCATCATATGTGTATTATTTTGATGATTAACAAACCATACCAAGGACTAGGCACAACATCAGGTGTCCCTGTTGATTCTAGTGGTGGACAACAGCCTGTAAAGCTATTGTGATTGCTGATAAGTCTTTCAGGCATGTACTAAAGGACCAGCGGTCTATAAGCTGTGCACACAACACCATAAAAGACAGAAGTGCAAGGTTTCAAAGAAGTTCTTCAGAAATAGAAAAAGGATCAAAAGGGAGGAATATCTCCTTTGATTTAAAAGCTTCTTGTTGGCTTTCTGTGCAAGATAATAGCAAAACTAGACGAAGAACCAGATAGACTAGGTTTGGTGTTTTGTGTTTTGAGTGAGTTGTAATGGGTATCTTAATGTATGATCACTCCTTATCTATAAAGGCAAGTGATCAGTTTTTTTTCTGTATCTTATGTGGAAATATACCTTGAAGACAGAGTTGTAGTCTCAAGGTGTATGTGTGTGCACGCATTGTTTCTGTCTAACTACTCTAGTGGTGTAGGTTAGATTGACATGGGGGTGTGAGGTTGCTCATTACTTGTGTTGGATGCACAAGGTGTCTGTGTTGCAAGGGAAAGTAGAGAAGTAAGTTGTGTGTTGTATTTATTTACTTTGCTCTTAGTGGATTTGGTTGTTAAATCATGTGGTGACAAGTCGTAGTTATTCCTCCCTTGAGCAAGGAGTTTTTCACGTAAAAAATCTGTGTATCTCTATCTTCATTGCCTCTTAGATTCCAAGTTCAGCACCATAACTTAACACATATCTTCATTTCAAGCAACCTCTAAGCTAATGTCTCGATGAAAAGACTATTAACTTCTTATGTGCATGCATCTGTGCTATCAGTGTATGAAATGAATCTGTATGTAGACACAAAGTATTGTAAACGTTAATATATTCATGCTTTGAAATTGATGTACGGATCTGATCTAAATGATGATTGGCATTCTTTCTTTCTATAGTACTCCCCGATATTAATTTTTTTTTAAAAAAAAACAATTTGTTTAATGAAATGTTTTTTTTTTTTACAACTCTTTGATTTTTAACTTTTCAATAACATGTTTAAACCACAAAAAGAAAAGATATTTTGGTACAGTATAGTTTAAAACAACTGAAATATATATATTAGCGAGAAAATGCCAGAGTGAGGTATTAATTAATGAGTTTAATGGTACAGTATAATTAATGCACTTTAGTGTATCAAATTTTTACACTATCAAGTAATATTGACCTGATATTGCAGATTATCAAGAAGTATTTTTTTTATAATATTTATTTATTTATATTTTAAAAAATAAAACACAATTATTATTGCAAATA
>JAOTQJ010202391.1:8785-19826 GCA_025642045.1 Solanum sejunctum | reverse complement strand
CAGGCGAATCCCACATCGGCTATAGAGAGGGAGTTACTGGGCTATTTGAAGGGGCTTGGAACTTACATGTGCATAGGTCTCCTGGCAGGAACGGTGATACGTAACGCCTGCCGGGAACAAAATCGTGAGGGGGACGGCGATACGTAACGCCCCAAAGCGGACAATACCTCGCAGTGTTGGGCCAGGTCGTTACAGTATGAAGAACAAAATCAAATTTATTATGTCTTCGTGGCAGCCTGAATGGTATTGCATTCTTCATGATCATTTGACAGTAATCAACTAACCTTGCCCTTTGCTTCCTAAGTAGTTAGCTAAATAATTGAAATGTTTGTAGATTCTTATTTAAGGAAGAGAAATTCATTATCATTTAGTCTTTTTAAAGTATTCAAGAATATAAAAGCTTTTCTTATAAGCTTTGAGAACAATTTGATATTGATTATCAAAATGAGTAAACGCCTTTTCTTTGAGAAAGTAGATACAATAGTCAATCTTGTAAGCGTTTATTAATACTCAACTTGTAGTAGCAGAAATGCATATCTCACGCAAAATACATAAGAAATTATAGATGTTATTACACATAACCATAGTAAGATGTTTAGATACAGGGGTTAAGTTCCTCCATAACCAACATCAGGCTAACTCTCATACTTTATTCACTCACTTCATTTAAACATATCCTGATGAGCTTCTTCAGCACTCTGGACAACCTTCTTGTCTATTGCATAGTCCACCCATGAGCAATACCAGGATAAAGTTATTTTTACAGATGGCGACAAAAGAAACAAAGCTCTTTAAACTGCGTAAGAAGCTCAGGAGGAGATTGTTTATCTATCTCAACTCCTAAAATAGCTATCATAGAAGAACTGCAGGATTGACATATGAGATTTATCCCTCTCTTCAACAATCCATTATTGTCAAATATCTCATGCACATCTTTTTGCATATCAGAATGAGTGACAAAGAAGATACAAATATATCTATTCATATTTCGAACATTAGTATTCTACAAAAGTATAAAGATCAATAGTGCTCGTTTTATGCACAATATGTGTCAACTTAAGAATAGTAAAAAGTAAACCACATTAGCAAATTTATAACTTGGGGAATTCAGTAACCTGGGAAAAAGACGGTCAACAAAGACGTTAACTGGTATTTTGAATCTTTTCAAAGTAATACATTTTTAGAGTACTCGCAACAATTTTTTTTTCATCTTATCTTATAACTGGACCTTATAATCTAATCAAACATGAGTGATATATATAGCACATGGATCTAACTCAAATCCTTATCCCACAATCGATAAAGGAGACTTAACAATCAGCAAAAAGTCTTTTTACACCATTTCCTATGTTTTTTTATGAAGTAATGATATATATATATATACTACTAAAAAGTTTCTTCTGTTTCATCCCAAAGCAGAGCACAATCAAATAAAATAGAGTGATAATGGTTATAAATGGGACAAAAGACATCTTATATTTATTCATCAAATATGTAGGATCAAATAGGACAACATCTCCAAAATTCTTGTAAGCTATCCTAGACCTAGCATCAACCCAAAAACAATTAGCTAAATGACCATCTACATCAATTTGTATTGCATAAAAGAATCTTAGGTTATCACATTGATGCTTTTGAAAATATTTCAATATCAATTTTGCATCTCTTTTCTTGAGATAGTTTTGCCTTTTACTGCTCAAATAATTTTGAGTATCTCATCCAGTTAGATTGAGATTATCTACACCCTCAGCCTGAGTGACCAACACTGATGCACTTTTACTCGAATGAATACTAAAATTATCGAAAAGATCAATAAGTGTGGATGCCACTTTAAGTATGAGAGGTAGTCAAACAAATATGGGCAAACACACGAATCTGGACAAATTTCTTAAAAAGTAACTCTATTGCATGAGTTAGAGTGTGAAAAAATCAGATACTAATTGGATTCAAATCATAGCACGAAATAAATAAAGAAGAAAATTTTTCTAAGGTTCTGTAGTCTCTTGAAGAAACATAAAGGCGTCCTCGTACCGTTTCACAGAACTCTACTAGATTTGTCTTTGTATAATGAAATCGATGAACCTACAAGTCTGATACCAAGTTTGTCATTATCCAAAATGGATCGTGAGTGTCATCCACTCTTAAACTCCTGAGTGGGCGAACCAAAGATACAAATCACAACTTATATAGCTGTTCAACTTATAAAATATAAAGCATAAGTAAGAAATTAAAAAATCACTAAGTCTATCACATAGTATTTTCTCAAAATATGAAAGTCATCACATCAAGGACATCTAATCTCAAATACTAAGTCTAAGCGTAGCAACATCAAAATAAATAAATAAAATAGTTTATGTTCGAAAACTAAGGAAATCATGCAATCACTGGCAGAATCCAACATAAGCTAGAAGGTAAGCTCACCCTGAAATCTGATATACCGATGACCAGCTAGAGGTGAGGGTGAGTCAAAGTCGATGGAACACTCACTGCACTCCACAAAAGCAAAACAAAGAAAAATACAAGTAGGAGTCAATATGAACTACATGTACTGAGTAGGTATCATCGGCCGACACCAAATAAAAATCAATATGCATAAAGTAATATCATGAAATCAACTATAGAACTTAACAGATGCAAGCAACAACAACAAGTATAAGTGACAACATAATGAAACATGTATATTATATGTCAACAATACCAAGAACATACATGAGGACTCAAGCCTCCACCATGTTTCTTTGGTGAGATAGGTTCTTTGGGATTGAGTATATTAAAATATTTTAATATATTTTTCTTTATTATTATCATGTCGAAATATGACACCTGATCCAATATATATCATGTCGGAGTATGATACTCGATCCAAATATACCACGTTGAAACATGACACCCAATTCAAACATACTGTGTCAGAACGTGACATCCAATCCAAATAAACCATGTCAGAACATGACACCCAATCCAAATATATTCAATTCATCATACTTTTTCATTACTTTCCACTTCATTAACAATATTTCATCAAGCCTTATAACGCTGGATAAAATTATCAAAATACCCTAGAGGAGAGACGTGCACATAATGCATCTTCCCATGCTTCATTTGCAAATTCGAGATTGGATTTACAATCAATACAAAAAATTGAGTGGGGAAATGACCTCCTTCAAATTTTACAGCAATCGAATTGAAAAATAATTTTTTGATCTGAAAACCGAAATAGTGTTGATGTGCGTCAGGGCCGCGATGCGCCCTGGATGTGGACCAACACTTGTAAAAAAAAAGGTTTATTAAATTTTCAATGGGAGGGAAAAAAACTCATATAGAGAATTTTTGGGAGAAATCGTACTACTCCGCCCCCAGTCCACATTGCGGACTGGGCATTTTTAAGTGAAAATATTTTCTTTTATGAGGGGCATTCTAGACTTTTTTCAACCTCTCATAAACATAAACCATGAGTAATTAAGTCATTTTTAATCAGAAAAGAGCCTTTTAAACGTATTTTCTAAACCCCCAAATACATAAACTAGGTTAGAGTTCTTGAGGAGAAGAAGAGAAGTAGCGAGGATTCTTGAGTCAAGCTTGAAGCTTTCCCCAGTTCCTGGTTTGTAAGTCTATCTAAAAAGCATTGTATTATGTCTATCCACGCACCCCTTCATCTACATGAGTTAAGATTCTGAGTCTTACTGCATAATACTTAATCTCGTGAGTTTTAAGTTTCGAATTCTTGTACATGTCTGAGTTATCATGAATATATCTAAGTTAAGTTAGAAGTTGCATCATTATTATCATGACATATGATTGTTACTCGAATGCTTCATACCCTAGTCTTAAGTGGTGTGTTTCCTTGCTTATTGACTAAAATTGAAATTATGAATCTAACTTTCTAAACCAAGTAAGTTGAATCTGAGAAGCATGTTTTCTTGTTTCATATATTCATGTGATGAATGTTTATGATGTTTTATGTGCTGAGTATGGATGATATGATTTCATTTGATCGTAATTGGTAAGAGTCTTGCATAATGTGAATTGAGTCTTGAGTTATATTGTTGAGTCCCCATTTTGAGTTATGGAGTTACTTGATGAAGTTGATGTTAAGTTGATTGAGATGAGTAGAGTTGATGAGAATATTTTATTCTTGGAAAGAGTATTGAGCATCGAGTTAGGTGACTAAGAAGCACCACAGTACTACGTAGCTAGCGTAGGATGATCGCACAGGATATTTCTGGTGGACCAAGTCCCCATATAGGGACACTCTTTTAGGATCCGAGAGAGAGAGGGGTAGAGGTTGACGCCCTATACCTTGGCAAGTTTAGGGCGGACGTGACAACGACGTCTTTTCATTGTACATCACCAACAACTCATGGTAGTGGAGAGTCGATTAGAGAAACTTCTAAGCAAACACTTGAGTTGAGCATATCATGAGTTTTTCGAACTAAGTTACACTAAATATTAAGTCTACTTTTAAAAGCATGATTATTAAAACTTCAAACTTGCATCATGTTACTTGAGTTGTGTTATGTATGAGGAGTTGAGTCTAGTAGAATCTTATTTATGGGTGTGTTGTGCACCACATTTCATAAGCAGGAGGCTATAGGACATTGGGAATGGTTATACCCTTCTTTGGTATTCTGAGTCGTGCGATAGAGTTTAACTCTATTAAATTCATGTTTAATTCGTGTGTTGCGCGTTTGCAGATCATGACTCCTAAGCAACAATAGCCCAACGACATGCCCAAGCCCCAAACACTGATAATCCTCTACCTAAAGACCCTACCCAAGCAGGAGCGAGGAGACGGGGTCGACCTCTCGAGTTACTGAGGCTCTATAGACACCTCCTACTCAGTTAGCCTCCACTTTTGAGGCAGACTTTAGAGGATCCATTGCAATGCTCACCCAGCCAGTGGCCTCCCAGAGCAGCAGCTAAGGTCCCCAAGCCCCAAGCTCTAGTTCCCTAGAGCCCACAGCTACCACTAGGCTTAGAGACTTCTTGAGGATGAACTCGTTGGTCTACACGAGGTTGAAAGTTAAGGAGGACCCATAGAATTTCATCAACGAGATGTGCAAGGTGTTGAGAGCTATGCATGCGACTGAGGTTGAGGGAGTTGAGCTTGCTATCTATCAGCTTAAAGATGTGGCAAACGTATAGTATAACCAGTGGGAAGATAGTTGGGGTGAGAATGCTGAGCCTGCTGAGTGGGATAAGTTTGAGAGTGCTTTACTTGATCACTTCTTTCCCCAAGAGTTAAGGGAGGCAAAGATTGTAGAGTTTGTGATCTTAAAGCAAGAGAGTATGACCGTCAAGGAGTACAACCTCAAATTCATTAAGTTATCCAGGTATGCTCCGAAGATGGTCCAGGATATGAGGGAAAGGATGAGAAAGTTTATATCAAGATTGGGTAAGCATGTGAAGAAGGGGTGTAAGGCAGAGTTACTGATTTCTGGCATGGACATCTCGAGAATCATGGTTTTTGCCCAATAAACTGAGGAGGATAAGGGAAAGGACAAAGAAGAGCAGTTATGTAAGAAAGCCAAGTCAACCGGGCATGAGCCTAATCAACACAAGCAGGATAAGGGAGATAGATCTTACTTTTAGAAGAAGCATTCGGGGTATGCATCATCATCAGTCAGTGCACCAACTCTAAAAATTGTGTATAATAAAAAATCTCAAGGGTAGTCAAACTTTATGTGTAGGGTTCGCAGGCCAGTGTGACCCTTGGCTCAAAGGGGAAGCCGCTTTGTGGGAAGTGTAGCATGATGTATTTGGGGGAGTGCAAGGATAGAGTAAATGCTTGCTACAAGTGTGTCCAGGTAGGTCACTTCCTAAAAGATTATCCACTTTGGGGTAACAGGGCACAGTCTTCTACTACTATGTCACCACCAAAGGTAACCAGAAGGGTGTCACACCGAGGACAAGTGGAAGAATGAACCGTCTTTATTCAATGGGGATCAGACAGGACCAAGAGGTTGCACCAAATATCGTGACGGGTATGCTTCGAGTCTTTACTTTTAATTATTAAGACTTTCTTTATCCAAGGGAACAATGTCCTTCGTGACACCTCATGTGGATAGAAAATTTGAGATTTCTCCTGAATGTCTACTTGAGTCCTTCCCTGTTTCCACTCTTGTTAGTGAGTCTATCATAGCCAAGAGGGTTTATAGAGATTATATAGTGTCTATCTACCATAAGGATACTTTTGCTGATCTGGTTGAGTTAGAGATGACTGACTTTGACATAATTCTTGGTATGGACTGGCTCCACACCTGATATGCCATTGTTGACTGTAGAATCTAAATCGTCAAATTTTAATATCCCTATAGGCCTATTATAGAAAGGAGGGGAGATTCTATTGCACCTAAGGGCAAGTTTATTTTCTATCTTAGAGCTAGAAAGAAAATCTATAAAGGGTGAATCTACCATCTCGTACGAGTCAAATCTGATAATGTTGAGCCTTCTACTCTTGAGTCAATCTCAATTATGAGTGAGTTTTCAGAAGTGTTTCCCGAGGATCTACCTGGAGTTTCTCATGATAGGGAGATTGACTTCGGGATTGATGTTCTTCCTGATGCCCAACCTATCTCAATTATAGGATCGCAACTATTGAGTTGAAAGAGTTGAAGGAGCAGCTGAAGGACTTGTTAGAGAAGGGTTTTATCAGGCCGAGTGTTTCTCCTTCGGGTGCTCCCATCTTATTTGTGTGAAAGAAGGATGGGTCTGTTATAATGTACATAAATTACAGACAACTAAACAAGGTCACGATTAAGACCAAATATCCTCTACCAAGGATAGATGATCCATTTGAACAATTTCAAGGCGTCTCTTATTTCTGAAAGATAGTCCTCAGATCCAGCTACCATTAGTTGAAAGTAAGGGAATGTGATATACCAAAGATAGCCTCTAGGACTAGATATAGCCACTTTGAGTTCTTGGTCATGTCCTTTGGGTTAACGAATGCACCTGCAGCCTTCATGGACTTGATGAATAGAGTGTTCAGACTATATCTGGATATATTTTTTATTGTGTTCATTGATGACATTTTAGTGTACTTGAAAGATGAGGAGGAGCATGCTAATCACCTCAAAGTAGTCCTCCAAACTTTTAAGAATCATGAGTTATATGCGAAGTTCTCAAAATATCAGTTCTGGATCAAGTCAGTGGCCTTCTTAGGTTATGTTATTTTGGGTGTGGTATTCGAGAGGATGCTCAGAAGATAGAAGTGGTTAAGAACTAGTCTAGACCGAGTTCTCCAACCAATATAAGGAGTTTTTTGGGGTTGACAGGCTACTACTGCAAGTTTGTTGACGGGTTTTCTTCAGTATCCGTACTATTGACCAAATTGACTCAAAAAAAGGTCAAGTTTTAATGGTCTAATAAACATGGAAAGAGTTTCCAAGAGTTGATGACTAGATTGACTACTGCACCTGTTTTGACCTTGTCCGATGGGGTGGAGGACTTTGTAATATATTGTGATGCATCAAGAGTTGGGTTGGGTTGTGTGCTAATGCAAAGAGGGAAGGTGATAGCCTATGCTTCCAGACAACTTAAGGAACATGAGAAAACTATATGATCCATGATATTGAGTTGGTGGCAGTGGTGTTTACACTTAAATTATGGTGCCACTACTTATATAGAGTGCATGTGGATGTGTTCACTGACCAAAAGAGCTTGCAGTATATTTTTAATCAGAGAGAACTCAACTTGCGATAGAGGAGATGGTTAGAGCTGCTCAAGGATTATGACATGAGCATTCTCTGCCACTCAGGTAAAGTTAACATTGTTGCTGACGCTCTTAGCATGTTGTCAATGGGTAGCACTGCCCATGTGGAGAAAGGAAAGAAGGAGCTAGTGAAGGAAGTGCATAGATTGGCCCGATTAGGAGTTCAACACGAGGAGAATGACGAAGGAGAAGTCAATGTCCAGAGTGGGTCTACATCATCCCTAGTGGCAGAGGTAAAAGAGAAGCAAGATCGAGATCCTATCATACTCCAATTAAAGAAGGTCATCCACAAACAGAAAGTGATGATCTTCTCCAAAGGGGAGAAGAGATGTTGAGATACCAGAGTAAGCTATGTGTTCCTGATGTTGATGGTGTAAGAAAGACAATAATGGCTGAAGCTCATAGCTCTAGGTATTCCATTCATCCTGACTCTACCATGATGTACCACGACTTAAGGAAAATTTATTAGTGGAGTGGGATAAAGAGGGATATCACTGAGTTTGTTCAAGTGCCCGAACTTTCAGCAAGTCAAATTTGAGCATCAATGGCCATATGGATTGGCGCAGAACATTGAGATCCCTGAGGGGAAGTAAGAAATAATCAACATGGACTTTATTACATGGTTACCAAGATCCCGAAAGCAGCATGATTCAATATGGGTGATTGTGGACAAGATGACTAAATCAACTCACTTCTTGGCAATCAAGAAGACTAATACTACAGAAGAGTACGACAAGTTGTACATCCAATAAATTGTGTGGCTGCATAGAGTTCACTTATCTATTATCTCGGACATAGGAGCTCAATTCACCTCCAAATTTTGCAGATTCTTTCAAAAGGGATTTGGTAGGAAGGTAAATTTGAGTATAATCTTTCATCCACAGACAGACGGCCAGACAGAGCGCATCATTCAAACATTAGAAGATACGTTAAGAGCTTGTGTCCTTGACTTCAAGGGGAATTGGGATGACCATCTGCCACTAGTTGAATTTGTGTATAATAATAATAATCATGCAAGCATTCAGATGGCCCCCTATGAGGCCTTGTATGAGAGAAGATGTAGATCACCAATTGGGTGATTTGAGGTTGGAGAAGCTGAGTTGATCGGATTTGATCTTGGTCACCCAATCGATGGAGATGGTTAAGGTCATTAAAGAGAGGTTGAAAACTACACAGAGCGACCAAAAGTCTTATACTGATGTGAGGAGGAGAGATTTAGAACTTAAGTTAAATGACTGGGTATACTTGAAAGTGTCACCTATGAAGGGTGTCATGAGGTTTGGGAGAAAAGAGAAAGTAAGTCCTTGTTATATTGGCCCTTACCAGATCATAAGTAGAATTGGGAAGGTTGCATATGAGTTAGAGTTGCCCTCCGAGCTAGATGCAATCCATCCTGTATTCCACTTCTCGATATTAAAGAAGTTCTTGGCAGATCTTGCCTTAGTGATTCTTGTTGAGAACATTGGAGTAAAGGATAATTTATCTTACGAAGAGATTCCAGTCCAAATCCTTGATCGTCATGTTCTCAAGCTGAGAACCAAGGAGATTGTGTTAGTCAAAGTCCTATGGAGAAATCAATTTGTTGAGGAAGCCACTTGAGAAGCTGAGTAAGACATGAGAGCTAAACACCCACACCTATTTGTGACCGCTGATGAGGATGTTGAAGGTAATGTCCTTATTTTTTACTTAATTGATGCTTCTATTCTTTAGTTGATATTTCTATTCTTGAGTTTAAGTCAAGTTTATTAAAATCGACTAGGAGTCAATACACTTTAAATTGTCGAGTGAGTAATGAGTTGACTCTTGGGTCTATTCGTGCATTTCACCCATCTCTACTCATCATTCGAGGACAAATGATCCCAAGGGGGAGATGATGTAATGTCTGACAAAATTACCAAAATCTCTCTAAGGGGGGATGTGCGCATAACATATCTTCCTATTCTCCATTTGTAAATTCGAGATAGAAACAATTAAGTGGAAAAATGACCTTGTTCAAATTTTAAAGCAACTGGATCAAAAAATAATTTTTCAATCCAAAAATCAACACGATGTTGATGCATGCCAGGACGGCGATGCGCCCTAGCGCAGACCAACACTTGCATTTTTTTAAAAAAATTTCAATGGAGGGGAAAAAACTTGTTCGAAGAATTTTTTAGGAAAATTGTACTACTTCCTGCCTAGTCTACGTCGCGGACTGGACATTTTTAATTGAGATTTTTTTTTATGAGGAACATTCTAGAATTTTTCCAACCCCTCATAAACGTAAACTATGAGTAATTAAGTCATTTTTAATCAGAAAAGATTCTTTTAAACATATTTTCTAAACCCTAACACGTAAACTAGGTTAGAGTTCTTGAGGAAAAAAAGAGAAGAAGCGAGGGTTCTTGAGTCAAGGTTGAAGATTTTCCCAGTTTCAGGTATGTAAGTCTATTTAAATCATTGGATTAGGTTCATCCACGCGTCCCTTCGTCTACTTGAGTTAAGATTCTGAGTCTTATTGCATATTCTCAATCCCGTGAGTTTTGAGTTCTAAAGTCTTGTACATGTTTGAGTTATCATGAATATATTTAAGTTAAGTTATGAGTTGCATCATTATTATCATGACATATTGTTACTCAAATGCTTGATACCCTAGCCTTTGGTGTTGTGTTTTCTTGTTTATTGACTAAAATTGAAATTATGAATCTAACTTTCTAAACCAATTAAGTTGAACTCGAGAAGTATGTTTTCTTGTTTTATATATTCATGTCATGAATGTTTATGATGTCTTATGTGCTGAGTATGGATGAGATGGTGTCACTTGACCCTAATTCATGTGTTTCTTGTATAATGTGAATTGAGTCTTTAATTGTATTGATGAGTCCCCATTTTGAGTTATGGAGTTACTTGAGAAAGTTGATATGTAGTTGATTGATATGATCTGAGTTGATAAGCATATTTTAATCTTAGAAAGAGTATTGAGTACCGAGTTAGGTGACTGAGAACCACCGCAGTACTATGTAGCTAGCGTAGGATGGTCGCACAGGATAATTCTGGTGGCCCAAGTCCCCATATAGGGATACTCTCTTAGGATCCGAGAGAGAGAGGGGTAGAGGTTGACACCCTATTCCTTGGCAAGTTTAGGGAGGACGTGGCAATGACGTCTTCTCATTGTATATCACCAACAACTCATGGTAGTGAAGAGTTATGTCGATTAGAAAAACTTCCAAGCAAACACTTGAGTTGAGAAGATCATGAGAATTTTTATCCCAATTCAACAAGTGCATCGTTGAGGTTCAAAGTTCTCGAGCTCTAGAGAATGGTGAACCCTCCCTGCTATTCGGAGGA
>JAOTQJ010202381.1:4602-19826 GCA_025642045.1 Solanum sejunctum | reverse complement strand
ACGATCAAAATACTCTCTTGTATCCTTTCATTCCGCTTTTAACTTCTTTAATTCCTTCTCAAATTTCTTGGTTTTAGACTTATTGTTCGAAGAATAATGAGCTATTAGGTTCTTTCTGTCCCTCTCAAACGCAGCGGCTAAAACAAATTCCAAATTTTCATAGGCATTTGCTCCAAACTTTCTTGCAACGGTAATATCTAGGATCAAATTGTCAAAAGCGTGATCTATCATCCCATCAATCATTAATTCATGACCAAACTCTTTCATAGCGGCTACCGCGCCATCAGGGGTAAAATAAAGATGACGTGGTTGACGCAAATGACCACCGAGTGATCCTGGATATCCAGCCTTTTCGCCTGAACTAGCAATTATTTTGTCTCGACCTTCTGATGCTAAAGTCTCGTAAACCTCTCCAACGGAAGACCGTATGATAGAATCAAGGACAAGCTTTTCTATCTATGGTTTCCAGAGGTACTTACTGGATTCCATCTAGGATAGCCTTCACATAGCATTCACTGAAAAAAGGCAAAAACAATTGCCAACAAAAGGGAAACTTGCGCGATGAAAAGAGAAAGATTGATTAAGCTGTAACTTGCCTTACTGCTTGAGTAGAAAGGATTGCACAGAACACTCTACAATCTGTAGTGAGGAAAATGGGAAGAGCTAGGAATTGAAACTGAAGAGGACCGGTCTTGTCATATTTAAGTCATATTTCAGGCAAAATACCACATCAGTCAGACCGCCTCTTGCCGCTATGAATAATCAAAAGCCGCAGTATAAGTCAATTAGCAATTTCAAGTAGTTTAAGAAAAAATCAAAGCAAACAGAATGAATTGGGGATGCCCTTTTATGGGAAAGTAAGAGCAACCTCTGGTAATGCAATCTATTTGAATCCTTCATCGGATTGAAGGAAACTTGGGTCTAAGTTATTTTATTTTCCAAGAAAAACACAGTGATATGTTTAGATTCTCATAGTTTGGCTGTTTTCTATAAAGTTTGACCAAGAAAGTTTTGTAAGAAATGTTTTCCAATAAAGAATGCTACTTCATTTTTGAGCCATTTCTCAGCCTTCTGGAATCTATTTTGGGCTCAATTTCTGGCTATAGACCCATGGTGATTTTAGAATCATTTTACAGTGGTTGTTTGGGATTTCGAGCATGAGCCATATTATTTTATGTTTTAGGCTCAATTGATATAATTTCACCCATTTTTTGAGATTTTACAGCCAAATCGACTGTGTTAATCCTATGATTCATATTTTAACAGTTGAGCAGCGTCGCGAAGTAATTCGAGAAGGAAAGGCACAGGTAGAGTGATACGATATGGTAGGAACTGCCTTCTAGGTAAGCTAGGCTTCTCTAAGCGTGGATTGAGCTAAAATATGTGTCTGTTTGGTCGAGATGCATAGTATATGAGCCGATAAGTATATGATATATATCTAGTTGATTCTACTGTTTATGTGAGATATATGACAACTCGAGATGGCATTTACTATACTTATAGTTGTATTTGTTTTGGCTATCGTATGGGCTAAGTTTTGACACTATTAAACTACAAATTGGTCTGATAAAGGCTTGATAAGGGTACAAAAAAATGGCAGGTATGCATGCTGGAGTTGATTCTTGACTATATGGGTCGGTAGCTTAATGCTATTGAGATACATTGGCTTGTGGAGCTGACAAATGATTACGTGTTATTTGTGCACTAGCTCTGGCACCTCTATATGATTCTGATGACTCTGGTTGCTCTGGATATCTATGATATAGTTGTGACTGTCCTAAGGGAGCCTTGCGGCCTGTGAAACAAATATGTAATACTACTGAACCACTGGCAGGTTAGAGATGGAAGTGTGACCTTGTTAGCGAGGGGTAGGTTTTATCATAGGGACTTCCTGGGGGGTTACTTGTGATTGAAACACTGCCGGTATGGATTGGCACCCTGTTTAGAGATGGGCACATTACCAGTGGATTGGCACATAGTTTCCTTGGGCGATATCTTTTGGAGCAACTGAGCTGCGACATGATTTTGAAAAGGTGACACACTTCTCACTATCTGTCCTCTTAGGCCTTAGCTTAGGTTAAACCGAAGTTGCACTAGAGTTACTATACATGGATCCACGGTGGTACATTCTAGGAGTGGGTGACACGACCTAACATGTTATACAATCTAGGATCGGGTGTCATAACTTGACATGATATACACTTCAAGATCGAATGTCACACATGAGGTCAATGAAAAGTATGGGTAGATGTATTTGTTTTGTACTCTTAAGGGTTTTTTGGCAATAATTTTTTCCAATCAAAATATACATAAGCGATTTATCTTTTTGATCAACATAGGTTTATGGTGCAGTGATGAAATTGCTCCACCCTTAATAAGAGGTCTTGAATTCGAGCACTGGTATGGAGAAAATCTTGTTGGAAGCATCATTCCCAAACAGGTCCTACACTATATAATTCGAATTTAATCGGGACTCTAATACTTGTTCCGAATACTAGATGAAAACCCAAAAAAAATATTTTTGGGATAAAAATAATTTTCTCCAATGAAAACATTGATATAATGCGCTTGCACATAGCTAATTCATAATTATATGTCACATCATATATCATATATAACGAAAAGTGAGAAGACCATAGGCTGAAAGTTGAATTAATATTTTGCCCTTATGCCACTATGTATTTACCCTACTGCTATTACTTGTTAACTATTAATTTTATTTTAATTATTAATTATAAATAGCAGGTTTACACGCCAGTTTGCTGCTTTTCATATAACGTACGCCTCTTCTCGTCCTACAGGTTTTCTTCCTATTCTGCTGATCCACTTAATTCCTTGTTAATAATTAATATCCAAAGGTTAGGTTGTTGAATCAACTTGTCTACTCTCACTGTTACAGTCTTTTGCACATTAATGAGGATGAATAATTGTCTAAGTAACAACCATTTCACTATATCTTCATATTTTTCAATGAACTCTGTATATAATCTGATGAATAGCGTGGGTTTGTCCCATCAGTGTATTACTCCTTTCTGCCTTAACCAAGTACAATGTCGCCAGGTACTTTTGCTTTCTTCCCTTTATGAGTTGCTTTATTTTCTTTTCATTCACAGATTAATGGACCCAAAGTTGTTGATGAATTGCTACATGATATCTCTGTTTTTCATAGTCAATACAGATGTTAATAGTTTCAAAAAGGAACGATCAGCGATGGCTTGCACTGTGCCGAGTTAGTCAGTGTTAGGAGGCTATGCAAAAATTATTTTCAATCTCATTAACTAAGACTTTTGAATTCCTGGTGTGAAGATGGTGTATTGTGATCACATGTACACAATCTATGTATATGCAATTGTTCTAAGCTATCTATAAAGGCCATATTTTGTTGTAGTCTTTCAAATTATTGAATGGAAGTAGTAATGGAATGTACCTGCTCTGTTCTCCTTGTGTGATGATTAAGCACTATCTGTGTATATGTAATTGTTCTACACTGTCTATAAAGGCCATATTTTGCTGTAGTTTTTCAAATTGTTGAATGGAAGTGGTAATGGAATATACCTGCTCTGTTCTCCTTGTGTGATGATTAAGCACTAGATTGAACTAAGATATTTCTATTTTCTTGGTCAGATTTGATTTCTATTAGTTGTTATACACCAACCAGTCAAAATAGTGTTCTGATCAATCATTGGAGGATCTTGCTTATTATCTGTGGTCTCTATTAATGTTAACATTTGCTTTTTCTGTATCAAGTATCTGAATTAGGGACTTCAAAGCAGAAAACTTCATTAGTATGCTTGATCTGACTTGTGAGAGATTAGCTGTAGTTACAGTGGTCCTTCAATAGATGTATCATGATTTATTAATACAGAATCTGATCCTCTAATTGTTACTTCTGCACAGGGTGAAAATATTCCATCAACAGAATCAATTGATTTTTCTGGAGAGGAAGAGTAAGTCTTCTTCTCTACAAAAGGATTTCAAATTCTTTTCTGTCTAGATTTAGTATCTGTGGTGCCCAACTGTGGATTAAATGTCCTTGTTCTTTAACTCTTTCCTCAAAATTCTCTGTCACCAGCCATTTCTTAAACTAATCTGACATGTGTCTAACAACCCAAATGAAGGGTTGCTTCAACAATTCTAAACGTAGCCCCAACTCTATCATCTGAGACGTCAAAAGGCGCGATAGGCTCCCCAGACAGACAAAGAGTACAGAGTGTTGTTCCCAAAGAATCAAGCCATTTTAGGCACTGATATAATCAGTTCCAGCGTTATTTTCTCTTTCAGCTGTCTCCTGTTTCTCTGTGTTGCAGAGTGAAACTACTCTGTATCAGATTCAATCTTTTCAAATTCCTCCCGACCTCTCAAATTATGTAAGCATAACAAAGAGAGGCAACATATCTCATGGAAAATAATCCTAATGTTAAATTTTTTTTAAAGATACATTTCAAGAAACCCCATTCTGTCTTGATATTGCAAAAACGCCTATCCATTCCTCTCATTACAGTATAGTTGTCTCTCAACGTCTTTAAGATTGGAAATATTACAATTGATGGATGTAAGAATTGATTTTGTCGCTTTCTTTTAACAGGTTTCTTGCTTTTGGGACGTCAAAAGTTGGTAACAATCTTCCACTTTGTACTTGTATTCTTCATGTTAATGTGATACTTAGACTATTTGAAGTTAAAGTTGGTCGCTTCTTAAATGAAAACTCAAGAATTAGTATATGTTTAAGTCCTTGTCCTTTAACTCCTTACCAAAATTCTCTGTCACCAGCCATTTCTTAAACTCTTCTGACATGTATCTAACCTCCCAAATAAAGGGTCGCTTCGACAATTCTAAATGTAGTCCCAGCTCTATCATCTGAGACGTCAAAAGGCGCGATAGGCTCCCCGGACAGACAAAGAGTACAGAGTGTTGTTCCCAAGAATCAAGCCATTTTAGGCACTGGTGTTAATCAGTTCATGCATTGTTTTCTCTTTCAGCTTTGCCCGGTTTCTCTGTGTTGCAGAGTGAAACTACTCTGTATCTGATTCAATCTTTTCAAATTCCTCCTGACCTCTCAAATTATGTAAGCATAACAAAGAGAGGCAACATATCCCATGAAAAACAATCCTAGGGATGTTAATTTTTTAAAGATACATTTTGAGAAACCTCATTCTGTCTTGATATTGCAAAAATGCCTATCCATTCCACTCATTACAGTATAGTTGTCTCTCAATGTCTTTAAGATTGGAAATATTACAATTGATGGATGTAAGAATTGATTTTGTTGGTTTCTTTTAACATGTTTCTTGTTTTCAGGACGTCAAAAGTTGGTAACAATCTTCCACTTTGTTCTTACATTCATCATGTTAATGTCATATTTAGACTATTTGAAGTTAAAGTTGGTCGCTTCTTAAATGAAAACTCAAGAATTAGTATATGTTTGGAGCATATCATAATTCATGTATGACGTGAAGGGTACTAACTCGATAAAAATAAATCATTTATACATCACAAATATATATTGTGTTAGTACATTGTAGCTACCACAGGAACTCAATGACAAGAATAGAAGACATAGAGAATCGATGCTTACCCATTAGTAAGCTGAAGAAATATTCAACATAATGGGTTATCAAAGTGTTAGTGATTCAACGAGGCTTAACAAAAGAGTACAAAAATGCAAACAGCGAGGGTATTCGCTGGCAATTAATATTCATTGATGAAGAGGTAACTCTATTTTAATATTGTATTCTACTCATTAGTTAATATGATGCCTTATTTTGAGACTGTTATAATTATACATCCTCCCACAGGGAACCAAAATACAAACAACACTTTTCAGCTAAGATGTTCACACATGGAACAAATATTTTGAATTGAGTCAAAGCTACTACATCATAAATGAAAAGTTAAATGGTACTAAACCAAACTACTTATCAGTGCATAAGGACCTTAAGTTAGCATTCACCAACAACACAGAGGTCGTAGAGGACACAACACAATTTAAGAGTCAACAATTCTCAAATGATTTTATCACCTTTGATGAAGCCGAAAAGATAACTGATGGGACTTTCTTCGGTACACTCCTATAAATGTTTGTTATATCTTACACATATACAATTAATTTATATTTAATAGTACATATTCCCTATAGATGTGGTCTGCATTTTAATTAAAGTTAAAGGCACTAAATGGAGAAGGACGAAGCATAAGGCGAAAAGTAATCGTTACAGACGAAATGTAAGTTTACAAACAATCCTTGGAATATACTGTTGCACATGAAAAAATTCAAAGATAATGCTAATCAGTTTTACATATTTAGGTATGATCGCAAAACCATGACTCTGTGGGGAGACTTTGCTGAAATAGATGGGCATTTATTAGAGACTCTTGAATGTGACAAACCAGTGCTTGCCTTTTATGATGTCAAATGCTCTGTTTATCAAGGTATACGTACCCTAAAACTAGATAATTCAATAATATTTGAGAGTATATAAAGATATGATTGAGTTTATTACTCTTTCTACAATAGGAGATTATGTACTTTCCACGACTCCTATTGGTAGTTTGATAATCAATCTAGTGTTTGAAAAGGCCAATAATCTCTAACAATGGTAAACAACTCATCTTACCTCGCACTTACTAATAGCCTGCTCCACATGGTATATATACATGTCGTTCTTAATTTTATAATTTATAAATTACAGGCATCAGAACATGAAGACACAGAACATTGACATAACTTTAGTGCCAAGCAAACAAATGCAAAGAGCCCACCAACTGAAAGTAAGTGATATTTTGAACGGATCACTTGCCATGGTGAAGACACTTACCTTGGCATAGTATACATATCAATAACTGCTCAATTTTTAACGTTATAACATATTAAATTGATTGAGCCAATTTGCATATAGGACATGTACTAAAAGTTCAATGCTACGGTTACAGCGATTGACAATAAGAATGACCCATGGTATCATGCTTGCAAGAAATGCTACAAGAAAGTAAATGTCTAAACAAGTACAACAACTTGTGCCTACTGTAGGGGTGAGGATATTGGTTATGAGGAGAGGTACAACACACAAAGCTCACAATATTACGTAATACACCAAGATATGATAACCTAATCATAAAATCATCGAATATGCTTTACTTATACGTAACAAATAAATTAAGAATTACTAATTAAATGTTCTAATGTGCCTTAGGTATCGGTTAAAGATTGAGTTCACTGCTGAGAACCAGTCCGTTAAAGATTGAGGTCACTGCTGAGAACCAGCATCTAACTATTATATTATTTGAGGCAGCACAATATTTTTTAGGCTGCAATGTGAAAGAGTATATTTGGTCTACATCTGAAAAGGTAAAACTCTTACTAAATAAAATATCACTTTTAATATAAATAACGTTACCCTATTTTAGATTAAATACTAATATATAAGGTTGTCTGATTTAACAGAAAGAAGGATCACAATACTATCGCCGGTTGGAATTAAATAAGGACAAGGAATTCAATATCCTTGTAAAGATTGATCGGCACTTTGCAAATGTTGAGACAAGCATGAATGTGATAGCTATGGAGATACATGAGGTTGAAAAGAAATTGGCTACAAATGAAAGCAAGGTTGGAACACCGAATACCAAAAGAAGAAACCACAGGCCCAAAAAAGCCAAAGATAGAAGCATTCAACAACATTAAGGCAGTGAAAAGATCCAAGTGATATCTACGGATACATATGATGTTCACCAAAAATGCACCAATGTTGAAAGTCAGATTCAATCCCCAATAATAAAACAAAGAAGCAAAAGGACTAGAAAAGAAAAACATCCCACAATAGTTGATAAGAGGACTAAGAAGGTTGCAGAGATACATGATGTTCAAAAACACAAGAGCCCACATGAAAGAGATGATGACACCCTGATAATTCATCTACAAAGAAGGACCAAGAAGGCTACAGAACATAATGTTAACATACTACCAGTGAAACATAAAATCAAAGTGAAAAAGAATTAATATGTAGTTGCTTTACAACTCCCTTATGTTTAACTAGCAATCTTCATGATCTTACTAATATGAATATTTATAAGCTACTATTTTCAGCGACCAACTTGACCAGACCTACCTTTTATTATTAACTTGTTTTCTAATGCATGAATGCATTTGATATACTCATTCGCTAAACATTAAATATGTACACAGTGAATCTCCACCAAACAGATCAACAATGCTCTTACGCCAAGATGCAACTTCAGCTGATTGAACACCTAAAATTCCAGCCCATACCATAGGTATATATTAGTAACGAACTTTTTCGTTCAAATTTTTAATATGTCAGTAGAAAGGAATGAATATGAGAAAATTGAAACCAACGTGTGACTTTTGTTGATTACTTCTCTTGATTTTGGGGAAGAGAGATGGGGATCTATACTTGCTTTGGGAATTGAAGTGATTCTTGCTTGATAGTATCTGAATATTGGGTTTCCTTGTCATTTCATGAATTAGAGTTTGACCCAATTAGGTGGATTACAAATTCTTACAACTGATTTTGGTCAAGACTTGCTAATTTGTTGCATTGTCATTTTTGGTCTTTCTCAGTTGTACTATTTATTGACTGTTACTTAGTATGCTATTTGTAGATTAGGACTCATCCTATCTGGAATGCTCATGAGAACATCGATAGCACTTTGAAGGCCACGAATGTTATACTGTCCCAATTTGATCTTTCTCGTCAGGTTTGCTTTAACTTTTGATATGTATAATTGATTTATGCATTTCTGGTAGCAAATTGTTACCTTTCTGCTAAACATGACATGTGTTTATTATCAGAGTTTTGCCATTTTATTTGTGATATGTTGAAAAGTGCTGCCCAAAATCCAATAGATATACTTTCACTAAACCTGGAGTTACAATGTGTGAAATTTTCATTACTACTATTCACTTTCTCATTTCTAATTACATGTCAAACTGTTATAGCTAATTGTTCTGGACAACAAATCTACAACTTCACAATATTTGTAGTAGATTGATTAGTCCAAAAACCTACAACATCAACAACAACCTACCAAGTGGAATCTAAAAACTAGAAATATTTGATACTTACCCATTGGTCCTTGTGGCAATTAATCAGAAGAGGACTATGATCTGAACCTGTCCTTCCGAGATGATTAACTTGATTGCTTTGAAAAATCTCATCCCAATTATCATTAAAAAAATTCTCTCTACCCTCTTCCAAATTCTTTTCCGTGGTTTCCTGTTGTTACACCATGTGAATTTTCAACTCATAAATCCTAAGGGTAGAATCAAAATCTTCCACAAACAACCACCAACCAGCAAGTAAGTGATGATTTTTGTGTTAATATGAAGGGAAAGTTGGAAGACAGGCAAAGGAGGATTTCCTATGACCTGTTTTGGTGAAAGTAGCTTATTTGAAAGCATATAAATCACTATCCTAAGACAAAGTGCATCCCTACTCCTTTGTCATTGATTCCAATAAGTCAAGTGAGTGAAGAGTAAAAGGATAACCACATGCCGCAAGTTTGTTTAGTTTTGCACACATAAAGATTGCTCTCATATCTAACTCTTCACCCTTTCCAATCATTGAAATTGCTTTCTTCCCATAATGTTCACTTACTCTCTTTTCCTTATTTAAGTTTGTGCTCCCATAAATTAAATTGTTACTGTTCTACTATATTGATAATCTAACTTGCAATGAGACACATGTGTTGGACACACAAGTACCCAATATTCGTCCTTCGAATTTGTTGCATAAACGTAATCCTCTACAATAGCTTCTCATATTTATTTATTACTTACTCTCATCATCTATAAATGGAAACAAATAAATTGCACTTAGGAGTTCCATATTCTTCAACTTGAATGAAGAAAAGTAGATTAAGCCTTGTTATTTTCAGGAAGTTGCTGTAAAGAAGTTCCTGGATTAAGATATAACTGGTGAATCCCTTGAAGAGTTTAGAAGTTAGGTATTACCCTTCTTGACTAACATAGGCCACTATCAGTGTTCTTAAATGTTACAATCCCAGTAAATACTATAATATCCTCAGTAATCTTACCTAAAGCTGATGGCAAAATCTTGAACAACGTTATTGTTTTTACCAAACACATGTTTAAAAGCTAGTGTTTCTTCATGTATACTTTGTTATCTTGGTTTAATCTATGTAATGCTCATTTGTTAAAATCAGTTGTAAACTTGTTTGCTATGAATACACAAACTGTATCATCTGCTTCCAGTACATTGTACACACTGTTTACACTTGAGGATTGGTTCAACTTTCTGTATTTCACATCTGATATGATGATGTCTCTGCTATTTCAACTACTGCGTTATTTGAACATGTCTGGTTCTGGGTGAAACATTTGTTCCATAAACGTAATCCTCTACAATAGCTTCTCATACTGAATAATTACTTACTGTCATCATCTATAAAGAGAAACAAATAAATTGTACTTAAGAGTTCCATATTCTTCAACTTGAATTAAGAAAAATAGTTTAAAGTATTGTTATTTTCATGAAGTTGCTGTAAAGAAGTTCCTGGATTAAGAAATAACTGGCGAATCCCTTGAAGAGTTTAGAAGTGAGGTATTACCTTTCTTGACTAACATAGGCCACTATCAGTATTCTTAAACGCTACAATCCCTGTAACTACTATCATGAACTCAGGAATCTTATCTAAAACTGATGGCAAAATCTTGAACAAAGTTATTCTTTTTATCAAACACATGCTTAAAAGTTGTTGTTTCTTCACGCATGGTTTAATGACTATGCAAATAACTAAATTTGCTTAATCAATATGAAGCTTGTTTTAGGGTACATATACAAGATCCATTGTAATGTAGTTTTAGTGGAGTTGTATGGTGAAATGAAGCATCTCCATGGATTGTTCACCTTCATGAAGGCCTAAAATAGCGACTTCTGCATTTCTGCTACCTTCTAACCATATGTGCACGCCATCACCCTCACTTTCTTGACGTGACCTCACATAATATTCTTGGACGGCTTCTTCATCTCTATATGAATAATTCATTGAAAAATTTCAAACTAGAGAACAAGAAGCACCTATTGTCTCTATATGGATAATTTAACAGTGTAGAAGCTAACACATGATACTAACGCTTCCACTATGCTGCAGATCAAATACATACGCACTTTGGGACAAGGCAATGCAAGCATCGCACCAGCAATGTTAAATTCCACTCCGGCAGACCCCCATACCAAAACATCAATACAATATCATGTAAGATCTTAGACAATTCTTTGAAGTTTATAATTACACTATCCATTGACGGGCTAAAACCATACTCACAAAACCTTTCTGTAATAACTGACGCAACTTGTTGTCTTCCAATATCCACTTTACTAGGTCATGAAGACAAAAGCATGGGTTCTACCAGCAAAGTTGATCATCCTGACAACCAGTAAATAACAAACATAAGCAACACAGGTAAGAACTTACAAAATTCAAGCAAATCCAACATATATGTGTGCTCCCTAGGGTTAACACATTGACATACATCCATACAAAAGTATTACATCGTTTTTCTTCATAGCTAAAATATTGTTCCGATTATAGAGAAAGTACAATTGCGTAGCGCATTGCGGAAGGTTGAAAAATACATAGCAACAACACAAAGAACCGGAGATCTAGAAGGTGAACAACCCCGGTCAAAGAAGCAACCAAGAGTAAATTGGCTATTTAGAGCATTATTCGAAGAAGCCGAAACTGGAGGTACATCCAAAAAATCTACTCATATGCTATACATTATTTGATAAGAAAACCAAAGATAAGTGCTATTCAATTATTAATATTACTTTCGATGCATACCATGAAATGGGCTTATGACATATATCTACAATTATATTTACCTCTAGACCTTCTGCTTACAACTTATCACTATCGTATCCCCATGAGTTAAAAAGGGTCCCAGAATATATTTATTGTGCAGCAAAAAGATTTGAGCATGAACCTCCATCATTCTATCGTGCCAGTGGCTATATAAAATTAGCAACCAATGAAGCCTCGCTGGAACTACAGGAACTATTAGTGGGTACTATAGAAGAAGCTACAGAGTTCCAAAAATATATATGGGGTTATAATAACCTCTTTGCTTTTACATCTTTTTGTGTTAACTTGGATAAGGAAATAACATCTGCAAGGAAAGGAGTTTATAATTTCAGAGCACAAGGTCAAATATATCACGATTTGCCATCTTTGATACTACGTGATAACAATCCCTGTTATTTTCAAATATACTTCTTTGATATAGACAATGAGTTAACCAATAGGATATCAAAAGTAAAAGATGGAATTCTATCAGACACAATCGCCACAAAAATCAAACGGATAATGGAGGAAAATCCATATGATCAAATCTTTCGTCAACTAAAGGACCATTCCAATTTCCATAATTTCCAACTTCGAATTGCTGCAAATGCATTTTTGGATCAACGAGTTTACAACACACCCTCAGTACATCAGGTGGCGGCCATTTGGATAAATGGAAACAATCCAAATATACCTTTTGATCGAGAAATTATTGTTCATGAACATTCGGATTATAAGCATAGAGTCAAACATTAATGGATGTTATGACCCCTTACAATATCCTTTGATCTTTCCATGCTTTTGTCACGCTCCAAAGTCCCATAGGGCGGACCGGCACCCGTTGCCGATAAGGCTCGGGAGAACCAACCTGTAACTACATGCGTTCTATGCAAATTATAAGGGGTTTCCACGTTTGACATGTCTTTAAATAGATAAACAGTGATAACAAGTCAAAAGGAAATGCATATGACTAGGCCGTTGGGGCCACGCTGTCTGAAGTGCGAGACATGACTTCACTGTGCTTTACATAGTTTACAAAGCTTCTAAATAAAGAAAAACATCTAACAAGTGTCGGGACAGGCCCCGCCTCAACAAACTGTGCAATAAAAACATGTTAGCTCTAGACATGTAGAGCCTTATCGGCAACGGGTGCCGGTTCGCCCTACGGGACTTTGGGGCGTGACAGAAGAGGCGAATCCGGATGGCACCAAGGAATAAGAAAACAAAGCAAGAGACAACAGCGCAAAACAATTGGCCAAACACCAACTCTGACCAATGATATTCCAATGTTCACATCAGCTGGGCACAATTTTTGCTTGTGAGGACCAAGGTAACATATCTCAGCTTCTACAATATTATAGTAATATTATTTAATATCAAATAGAAAATACCTCCTTTGCTAGACTTTGTACTTTCAGGAACCACAACCCTATGTCTATACTGTCATTTTAATTATGGATAATTACATGTCTATCCTGACTTGCATTAACTTACTAGCACTCAACTTCAAATGACAAAATGCAACGCACATACTATTGCCGGATAATACTAAAAAATAACTACCGCGTAATTCAAATTATTTTATTATAATTTCTAACACTTGTAGATGTCTGCCGCGAGACAAAGGGAGTTATTTTCTGCAGGGAATATTATTGCTATAAGTTACAAGCACGCGAAACATAGAGATCTATATTACTCTTAGGCGGAAGATTTCTTCAATAGTTTGTGGTTGACATGTACATAAAATTGAAAACAACAAGGCTTGAATATTTCATAAATGAACAATCAAATTTTAGAAGAGAGGTGTATCAAGGTATTGTTGATAGCGTGAACGAGAGTGAATATAAGGGAGATATAATTGGTCACAGAATACTACTTTCATTATCTTTTATTGGGGGCCCACGAGATATGCGAAGAAGGTACATGGATGCAATGACTTTGGTTCAGTATTTCGAAAGACCCAATCTGTTCATAATGATGACATGTAATCCTGATTGGCTGGAGATCCAGCGAGAACTGCGCAACAGTCAAGCACCTCAAGATAGATCAGACTTGGTGACGAGAATTTTCTAAACTAAGTTGCAGGACCTAAAAGACCAAATATTCAAAAAAGAAATATTTGGGATTGTAGCAGCTTATGTATTCGTGGTAGAATTCCAAAAACGAGGACTAACGCACATACACCTCCTGCTTATATTAAAAGAAGGTCACAAGATTAAATCAACAGATCAGTGCGACAAGTTTTTCTCTGCAGAGATTCCAAACAAATGTCAATATCCCCTGTTGCATGAATTAGTACTTAGGCATATGATACACGACCCTTGTGGAAAGCATTGTCCAACAAACCCGTGTATGCAAAATGGACAATGCAAATATCATTATCCACAACCTTACAACAACAAATCAATTCAAGCAAAGGATGGATATCCTGTTTACAAAAGAAGAAAGGATGGTGCAACAGAAACTGTTCGCGGAATGAAGATGAATAATCAGTGGGCGGTACCTTATAACCCATATTTGCTTACAAGATACAATTGCCACATAAATGTTAAGGTCTGCTCAGGAGTAAAAACAATAAACCTTTACAAGTATATATATATAAGGGTCATGATAAATGTGTCGTTTATGGTGAGGCTGATGATGGAGAAAAAGTTACTGATAAGATTCAATCTTTTCAAGATGCGCGATGGGTGTCACCTCCGAAGCACTATGGAGAATTTATGAATTCAACTTGACTGAAATGCAACCTCCAGTCATCAATCTTCAACTACATCTACCGGAAAAACAATCAGGTATATATATTTAGGCATTTAAAAATAAAACTCCAACATTATACATAAAATGCTGACAATATCAATTCTAACTATATAATAAATCATAGTGTTTTAATGGAAGAAACAAAATTTGCAAAGTATCATCTCCAAGAAAGGTGTCAACCAAACAATGTTGACAGAGTATTTCAAGATTGCTCAATCGACGCAGAAGCACGAAAATACCTTTATAGAGAGTTCCCTAAGCATTACGTTTGGAATAACATGGGAAAGACTTGGACAAAAAGAAAAATAAGATCTGTAGTTGGTCGCATTGCAATTAGTAAGACAGATGTACTATATTTGTATACACGCTACTTACTATTCAAATAAGTACTAACCATTTATACTCTACAACAAATCCTAGAGAAGGAAAAAAGTATTATGAGCGGCTATTACTAAACCATGTTAGAGGACCATTCTCATTCCAAGACTTACTGTCAATGGCAAACAATGTGAGACCTTCAAAAGAAGCAGCCAAAGAAAGAGGGTTACTAGAGTTAGACAACACCATATCAGATTGCTTAAGAGAAATTGTTCTTTTTAAAATTCCATCAGCTCTTCGAAGTTTGTTCGCCACAATTTTGGTTC
>JAOTQJ010202370.1:0-19829 GCA_025642045.1 Solanum sejunctum | reverse complement strand
GAGGAAACTCTGCCAAAATTTCGGTAGCATTCTTAGACTTTAAGTTGTGGTTTTGCGAGTTAATATTGGTTTAAGTGCCTAGTCGGCACTAGTCATGGCTAGGGGTTGGGTTGTGATAGAAATAAAGAAAGAAATTAAAAAAACATGAGGCGCATGTGGAAAAAGAAAAGAAAAGTGACTTGAATGGATGAAAATAGCGAGAATGAGTTCAAAAATAAGGCACAATTGAAAAAGATAACAAAAGTACCCGGGGAAAGCTTGAAGTAGGAGAATAATGCTGGATTTGGTGAAAATGGTTGGGCCATGAAGGTAAAGTGTGGAAAGACATGTTTCAAGGATAGTTTTTAGTCACTACTTGCCTAAAATACCATGCCAAAGCCCAATGAGCCTATGTTACAAGCCATTAAGTGCTAAAGTCATCTTAATCCACTTTGCCACCAATCCGAAAGTTGAGTATAGAGGCAAGCCTATGGTGTTAGTCATTTTGAATGAATTTCATTTGTGAGAGTGGGAATGCTTGCTTAGTCCTTGAACTCTAAATGCTTTTGGAGTGAGTAATAGGGACTTTTTTTCTATGAGGGCATTTGCACTGCTTAATTAGCATATGACTAACCCAGTGATTGCGGATGGTTGATGCTCCTTAGCTTATCATAGTTGGGTTGCCAGATACATCCTCGTGTTTTTGTTTTGTTTATTAGCTTTGTAATCTGGTTGTGAAAATGAAATTATGTACCTAAATTAGACTAAATGATGTATTTGTCATTGGTATAACTAATATGTGTTTCTCATTGTCTATTTAGATTGTGTCGTCGCTTGAGAACAAGCAACAGTTCTAAGTTGAGAACAAGCAACAGTTCTAAAAAAAAGGAATTTTTAGGGGTTAACTAGTTTATCAATAAAAATTATTATCTCAACCTAAGACCTCAATATATTAGAAAATTCAGTAAATTTCATATTTTTCGTCAAAAATAGCATAAAAATGAACAATTTCTCAAAATAAAGAAATCTTGTTTCCAACTAATAACTTGATACTGGGAGAAAACTGATAGTACACGATGGTGAAATAGTGAAGAAGATTTTTATAGGCGTTACATACCTGGGGAATTAGTTTCTTGAAGAAATTGAAGAAGGTTCTTGAAAGCCCTAGTTTTGCTCCTTTGAAACTACGTTCTGAGTTTTGAGAATGTGTGAACGGTAATGATATGAAGAGTCACATTTTAGAGATTTAATTAGGTGAAAACTAACATGTTTAGGCTTAAAGGGTAAAAAAGATAAAAATGTCCCTCTTTGAAATCACTAATCGGCTTGTCTACGAGACTATCTACAGCCCGCAGAAGCTTCTATGGCCCGTAGGGACCCTTCTGTAAACTTTCGAGCAAATTTTGATGTCTCTGGATCACTTTCACTATCCCATTCTACAGCCTGTAGAGGGTTCTATGACCCATAGATTGGTCCGTAAAGTCTGGGACCAAAATTAGACTTTCAGAAAAAATTTTCCACGAGTTAGCAGACAGGTCGTACTTTAATATACGAGCCTGTAAAAGGATTTCATAGAAGCAACTCTGCACTGGCAATCTTCAGTAAAACGGTCATAACTTTTGACTATGAACTCCAAATGAGGTAAAATCAATTGCATTAAAAAGTTAATTCATTTTATTTGGAAGGTCACAAAACATCTAATTCTTTGTGTACTACAAGTTATAATCATTTAAAGTTGACCCTTGCATATTCTAAGGCTAGAAACTCTATTTATAGGAATGTTTTGAACTCGACCAAGTGCTAGAGGTCTCTTATGACCTTAATAAACTTCCCATGTATAAGAGTGAGGCTCAAAACATAGGTACATGTGAGGATAGACTTATGGGATGTCACACACCCACACACCCCTTTGCACTTTCAAATCTAGACATATTCACTTCCTTAATTTTTATAGGTTTGTTTTACTCAATTATTAATAGAAGTATCCTTATATTTAAATGCAATCTCTCTAAGCTTGGCAGAATGTGAAGCCATTACATTAATAGTAACAATTTAGACTTTAGATCATTTATACCTTAGACAATATCATCAAGGATGATTCTAGGTCGAAAATCTTTCACCTTGGGGTCCTTTTAACATAGAAAGCTACGTGATCAATGTAGGTTGTGTAGCAGTATTTCCAATTTCATAAACTATTGAAGATCAAACTCTCAATTACACTCCTATTGCAGTTACAGACGTTATTCTACTTATTTCCTTATGAAACATCATTGTTAGGCATTGATTCAAAAGATCAATTAAAAATGCTCATAACATTAATGATGTCGCATAAAATTATTGAATAATTTATTTTTTAACTTTCTTGAAGTAGTTTGATAACAATGGGAGCAAAGGAACAGAGAGAACATTTTGACAAATAATTCACTTTGGCTCTTTGGTTTCCTCTCCATTCTTTCATAATATTCCTTCATAAAATATCAATAGAATAAATCACACCATCTTCTCTTAAGAATAAAATTTATTTCTAGAAAAATAGAATTAAAAAAGGTACAACACAAACATAATGAAAATTGATTCAAGAAGGTGATCCATGGCTTATGAGCAAAGCAAAAACACAATATGATAAGAAAAGAATATTCATTCGATCTTTACATGTACAAAGAAAAAGACGAAGATTGTTTGATTTCTACATAGACCAATCACGATAGATCAATAAAAACTAACGAATAACTTTTTCAATTACATTCTATGTTAATATATAAAAACCTTGAATTTCTCTAAGAAGTGCAATAATATATTTCTGGGATACTAGCTTTTACCAGCAAAATATAAAAATTATTAAATCATAATAAATCTTAAGCATAAGAATCATTGTTTTTTGTTTCAAACTAATCTTGCTGGGACATGTCTTGGGTTGAGCTTCCAAAAATAGGAACATAATATAATCTAGCCAGTTGTATAATCTAACAATCTGATTTTTGAGCAATTTTTCGGCTCAAAATCATCAAATACTAGAAACTGATCATCCCATTCATTCCACCAATTCAAGGAATAATCATTCAAACTTTGTAAAGCTACCAAAGGAACATCCGGTGGTTGAGGCAAATCAGCTCTCTGTTAAACTACCAAAGGAAAATTAGGTAGTTGAGGTATGTCAGCTCTTTGTGAAGTTACAAAAGGAACATCAGGTGGTTGAGGTATGTCATCTCTCCGTGAAGCGACTAAAGGAACATCAGGTTGTTGAGGTATGTAAGCTCCTTCGAATAGTTCATTGAAATTCATACAGAATTCACTTGCATTCAACACTTCGAAAGGAAATCCCTCATTAAAGTTTGTTGAAGCAGCTACTTGAACGTTTGGAGCTTGTTGTTTTTGGGACTTGATTTTCTGTATAAAGATCATAAAGATGAAACATTTTAGAAAAAATTGACAAAACGGTGAATCATAAATGTCATAGCTAGGATATCTACTCTAATTTTTTCATTCTTGGATATCTTTAGATGGTAGGCAAGCTATTCTGTAGTCATATCTGGCACACACATCCTTTCTAGAATCTGTTTAGTAGGGGCTAAATAGACATGATAAGACAAATAATAAGAATTCGATAGTAAAATTATGAATATTCAGAATGTCTACTTAAATTTTGCCGAAACAATTTTTTTTCTACTTTTCTGTTTTGGAACATAAACTGAATCTTTAAATACTTATTACCTTTTTCTCCTAACTTGTGAACAACTTCGTCCAGCTTCTTATGAAGATCTGGTGTCCATTGCAGGTGTTGTCTTTTCTTTTCTAGTCTTTCTATGGTTATTTCCTTTTCCGAAGTACCACATCTTTTAAATCGTGCTTCCTCATTAGTGTTTCTCATTCTCTTAGAACCTGCCACTTGATTTTGATAAATCTCTGAGCAATTTGTTGTTACTTTTCCCTTTCTATCTTGCAGTTTCTTATCACAAGATGGGTTCTCCATTACTTCAACTTGATTACCCTTATTGTATTGCAATTCTCCATTTGCCTCCTTCTTGTGCCAATTCACATACTGCCATATATTCTTGAGTTTTATCGATGAAATGGATGACTTCCTCCAAACATAATGCCCCTTGTGCTTTTGCTTCTAATACCATTTCCATTGTCACCTCCTCAGACATCACTAAACCAACAATTGAAAAATCAGAACCAAACAAATAATGAGGAATCCAAAATTGTCAAGAGAAGTTAGATGTTCATAAATATATACACCACTTCTCTAAGGAACATATTCTGCTTATGGGTTTTTGAGACGAGGTGTTCCCAGGAAATAGTCTTTTTACCTCTATGAGGTAACAGTAAGACCTGTATACATTCTACCCTACCCAAACCCACTTGTGGGATTCCACTAGGTATTGTTATTATTGTTGTTACTTCTCTAAGGAACATAAATCAATATAGAATTTAACCAAAAGACCAATATTTATAAACATATACGAACTATATGTAACAGTAATGTGTTTAGAAATCAATTTTTTAACATTATTGTTACAGTAGAAAAAGTTCAATAATGATGAGTGACATAAACAAGTTTAAATACACTTTTGAATTATTGAATAGTACACACTAAACCACATACAATAATTAAGATTTTGAGAAAATGGTCTTACAAATGATAGGTTTGTCTTTGATGAGTTGAGTGGACTTGATGAAGTCAAGGTAGTTCATTTCAAGAATGTTAGCATCCACCATAACCAAGTCAAATTGGTCAATATGATTCCGGAGAATAGACAGAGCTACTAATGCTTTTTGATTGCAGTAACTATGAACAAAAATCAAACTCAAAAAATATCACAATAAAGTTACATAAGTTGTGGCACATTTTCATTAAGGTAGTATGAGATGACTAATAATATAACATTACAAACATAAAAAGGGATATTTGATTGATACTAATAGGTTACTAATATCATCCAAGTCTTGGATGAGTTAATTAATTTAATCTTGTTGCCTAAGAATCCAAAAGATTCTTTTTCGTTTAAAATACAACTCAATTAGTGTATTGATAAATTTGACAATTAAATGAATATATTTTCATAAGGTTGAATATATTGATAACCTTATACCAGGAGCGGTTCAAGCACATTAGTGACCTAAGGCAAAAATCGAATGGAAGCCTTAAACTTCAAAAAATAAATTAATATATTATTTTACGAATTTTATTCTTCTCTCTCTTTGAGATGCAGAATTGTTTTTAAAAAGAGTTATAATTGATTTCATTCGGTAATTCTTTTCAATTGATTATATAATCATACTTCAGATATATCAAACTTATTCTAATGATTCTTCTTGTTGTATGAAATAAATAATCTTTTCTATAAATAATACTTGGTTAGGATTCGTTTAAAAAAAATCTATAATTTATTATTACTAAAATAAAATTAGAGGCTCCTCAAATTTGAGGGCTTATTGTCTTTTTTGTAACACTGTCGAGTCACCCATGTCTTTTACACATGACTATAATTTTCTTTAGATTTTTATACTATAATCTGATCTAATTGAGCATTAAAGAAATGTCAAGTACTCATGTTAGACTGTTCAAATTAAAAATTTAGAAAAAACTTAGGTTCTGAAACATCTACTATGTAGATAATTTGATGACAATTTAGCTATATATGTTAGATTCATTTGTTATGCTCTCAAGCATGATAAATAACAATTTCAACCATCAATTTATTCAAACAACAACAGTCCGAACAAACTTATCCAACACTATTGTAATTTTTTTAATTTATACCTGTGCATTTTACTAAAAGTTGAAACACAGATTAAAATTGACTAAAAGTTTTAGTCATGTGCATCTGACTTTTTTGTCAATCAAATAAAATAATTTTCTTCTATGAATTTTAACACTTAAATTTACTCCAAATAAATTTGAATTTAATTATAAATTTCATATATCATAAAAAGCAAACATCAACCATAATTTTACAGAAATTCACTTCTTTAACTATAGATTGTAAATTTAACTTTTACCAGGAAGATTCAACAAAAAAAAATAGGGGGGAAAGGTTCAACGCATATGAGAGAAAATAAAGAGATATAATATAAATATACGTTTGAAAAAATGTCCTTCAAAAATTGTTATCGTTTTTGATAAAAAAGTTGTATCCTGATTGACCAAAAGAATTTTGAGGCCAACATAGTCCAAAGGAACATTTACATTATCAGCTTCCTTAAACCCATCACTTAGCCTAGGAAGATTTTGAGATTTTTTTTTAAAATAAAAAGGAGCTTTTGAATTATTATTCACTTCCTTTGGTTTCTGTCTTTTCTTTCTACCTCTTTATATTAAATGAAAGATAAAAGTTGGCCAATTAATTACATAGAGATAGGCATATATAATTCAAAAATCTATCTTTGTGCAAATCAATAACAAGTGTAGTCAATATTATAGAAAATGTAATTAAGTAAGATATTGATAATCTACCAATTTGTATTTCAAAATAATTTAGTCTTGATTACTTATCAGATACAGACGATATCAATCAGTCCCTCAGTTTTCAATTTATTTGTGTTACTATATATTTTAGTCAATTCAAAAAAGTGTGTCTCTTTGTTTTCTGGTAACTCTTTAATTCAAAGTTTCTATATGTCATATTTAAGGAGATAATATCTCATATGGTCATTCAACCACGCGCTCTTTTCGTAGAAAGTTACTAAACTTTGATTTTTAATTCAAAAATCACTCAACTATGGACTCTTTTCATAGAAAATAGCTAAACTTTGATTTTTGATTCAAAAATCACTTAACTATGGGCTTTTTTCGTAGAAAGTCACCCAACTTTGATTTTTAATTCAAAAATCACTCAACTATGGGCTCTTTTCATAGAAACTCACTCAACTTTGATTTTTAATTCAAAAGTCATCAACTATGAGCTTTTTTTATAAAAAGTCACCCAACTATAGATGTTTTACTGACAAAGTCATTCAATTAGTTTATTTTAATTTTTTAATAAAATTTATTGACATGATCAAAGTTTTATTTAAAATTAATTTTTTTTAAAAATCTATAATATTTTAGTTATATATTTGTTTATTATTTTAGATTATAATTAAAAAGAAGTTCATCAAATTAACACGTGAAATAAAAAGACAATATGATCATTGAAGATTCATATAGCCGATCTCAAATTACTTGAGATTAGATATAGTAATACTAGCACTCGTATTGTTTTCCTGCTAATATATCTATACTAATAGTAGACAAGTCATAAATAAATATATGTATAAAAACTAGTAATACAATTTTACCTATATAGTCCATATAATTTTTTGATACAGTGTTGAACTGAAAATAGTTCAGTAGTTATAGTGTAATACCCCATACTGTCCTAGAATAACACTCTAAGTTTTCCTAGCTAAGACTGGACCTAAAATCAAGAAAAAAGAAAATTCAAAAAAACATACTAGGGTAAAGCAGATTTGAATCCCGGACCTGGGTAGAAATTTCGTGCATGAATTTTTTTTTAAATATTTATGAACCAGAAGAGTTTACATCAAGTCTGTATTGCGGAAGTGACTATAAATTGCATGCTCATAAATCACATGTATGAAATGTGTTGTAAAAAAATGAACTGAAATGAAGTGCGAACTTACTCAATCTCAATACCAGTTTTTTGATTTTAAGTGAGGGGCATTCTGATCCTTTCAACACCCCTCCTATACTTAGCCACATCTTTTTTAGATCGAAATTAGTCATATCGGTGCCTAAACTCTAGTTTCCTCTTACTAACGCTCTAAGACTTTGAGAACAAAAGATAAGGAAATGAAGGAGAGGCTAGAGTTCAAGAAATTCAAGTCCAACCTTCAACTTTTGTTGTCCAATCTTTATTCCAAGTATGTAAGGCTATTTAGAGTGTTTGACTAAATCCGTCCTCATGCCCCTCAGCTAATTTTAGTTAATAAAAGCTTAATCTAGGGATTCAACCCAAGTTTCTTGAAATTTCGAATTAATCTTGATTCTTCCTATTGAATTCTCTGTAAATTCATTAAGATTGTGCTCCCATATATCATTCTATTTCTTGATTGGTTGTCCATGCATATTTTCTCATGAACTCTAATTGAGTTTAGTTGAGGAATTTTCATTGCTACATAGTTTGTATAATTATTTTCCAAAAGAGAAAGCATAGCATATCAATTACAAAAGTGAAGTCCAGTCAATCAAAGTACTTTGCACGACTATTTATTATGCATAGTTTTTAATGTTTAAGTGAGTTCAAGTATATTTGCATTTAATTATTGCATGAATTACCTTAATTTTAGAGATGATTATTTTCATAATTTTTTCAATAAGAATGAAATGACCTTGAAGGTAATTTTTATGATATTCTACAAAATTGCCATTTTGTCCATCCTAAAAGTTGCCTTGAGTCATTTCTAGTTGAGTCTAAAAGTTAGATTTCAAAAAACCTTGTAAAAAGTTAGAATTTTGCTAAAGATCGAGTTTTTAAAGGCTTAAAGTATGAAATTTTGATTTTTGAGGTTATCTTGAGTTTGGGATGCCAAAATACAATTATGTCGATTCCATCAGCTATGAAATGCGAAATTTGGTCTAGGAGAACTGATGAAACTGAATTTAGAATTAAAATGAAGATTCTGGATCCAAAGTTGTATTTTTAGTTAAATTTGGATCATAGTTTGGCTTTAGTCAGCATTTAGAGTTCGGATGCTCAAATCAAAATTTTAACAATTCTAGTGGTTCTAGTTGGTGGAACTAACGCTAGAAATGATTTTGTTGTAATTTTTAGAGTTTTCGAGGATAGTCTAGGTATTTGTTGTTTTAACTAGTTTCTTTGAGTCCTATCATATCCCGGGAAAAGGAGTCCTCAAACTCGAGATGGTTCTATTGTGTACGAACATTGATTCTAGTATAGTTGCATATCTAGTTTGTGTTTATGGGATTCTGGATGAATTCCGAGGGTCCATTCTGTGATTGTGAGTGTTAAGCAAATGTTGATATTTCGTGCAGGAGACATGTTCTCCACATTCGCGAATTAGCCTGCATATTCACGGAGGCTTATCTCTTCAGAACTCCGCAATCATGGATTGTTCTCCGTATTGTAAAGGTATGACAGTCTTGACCTTCGCATTTGTGCAGTACAAAATTGCCTAAAATAGTGTGTTAATTAAAAACATCGGGGTTCACCATTTGTCCTTCATTTTTAACATTGAGCCTGGTTTGGGGGGGATTTTGCCATGACGCAGTCCCTGTAATGATGGCACGTAATAGATACCACCTACAGACAAGCTAATTACCCAACTCTGGCGTACCTTTCCTAACTCTCTAGTCAAAACCATAACCAAAGCAACAACATAAATCATTGTAACCTATCCAGAACCTGGAGGTCAACTGTACAGAACTATAATAGAGACACGTACATATCCATACATATATATAGATCAAAGATCATAATAATACACAAAACCAGGAGTGCTTCTACAAGTAAAACTCATTATTGTACAAGGCCAATGTCTGAAAATAATAGAAAACCCTCAAAAGGAAGGAGACTGCGACATAGCCAGAGCTGTCGGTGCACACCCAAATGAAGTCTCCTGTGCACACCCGAATCTACCAAATCAGCTCCAACGGCAAGAACCTGGACCTATGATGTTCATTCTTCAATACGAAAGCGGTCACTATCAACAATTAACCTAACTGAAGGTTAGAGGTGAATCCATAGGGAATACAACGCTTGACTACAAGAACTAACTATCAATCATTTCGAGTATCTATCACTAAAGTCTCTAAATGGCGGAGGGGGGATTTGTGATTTGAAAAAAAAAAGTAAAATAAATACTATACTACAATGCGAGAAAACACTCAATTTTAGAGACAACTTGGAAATTATGTTCCCCATGGTTCGTCGACTCTATTAAGCTAGACAACATAACTACAATAGGAAATTCGCATGTATAATAGTAACTTAGGTTCTTCCAATCCTCTTGTGAAGGTGAAGGTCGAATTTTACTGTGGCGCTTGGTCGACAACTATGGTGTGCCAACTAACTATTACCTATTATCCCAGTTAATCTCCTCTTGGTCAGGTTTGGTTGATTAGATGAAAACACATCAATCGAATTCTGTCATCTACTCCCTTTTCCTATTCATCACTACCATGGTTGGGATCGTGATAGTAGGCAAGGTTTGGTGTTGGCCACCACTAAACAACAATCATAATGAAGGAAAAGAGACAATACATGCAAAACTCCAATCGTAGAAATGTATTAAATCTAGGTCATCTCAAGTCAACAATCCATGGTTCCCACAAACCAAAGTTTTGGGTGTTTAGCTACTCATGGCTAAAGCAAAGCCAACAAAAATGCAAAGACAAGACATAGTTGAAAGTTTTACCCAAAGCAATGAAGAATGATAGTACCACAAGTTGCAAACCACAAGCTTGATATATTGAGAATGAATACAATATGGGATTTGCACTCCCTAAAAGTGGATTTTCCAAGAGAAAAGTGAAAATCTATCCTAAAACCCTAAAATATTCTAGAGAATATTCAAAGGTGATGTTCTATGTTCACAATCTGGAATCTCTCAAATAAAACCCTAACTTAAAGTATTTATAGTAGTTACACATTTAGCCCTAAAAATAACACAGAAAAGATAGCTGGCAGCTGGTACATCTCGTAGGTGACCTACGAGTTGTAATCGGGCTCTTGTATCAGGTGTTTGGCATTTTGGACTCAATTGCTACAACCCAATGGTATGAATCATTACTTGGGTTATGACTCATATGCTCCTCTTATAGTCTAGCCTCCAGTTTTTGGTCCAAAGTTTTGGTGCTCTATTTCCTGCTACGATTCCACCTATTCGAGTCGTATTGAGACTTATGACTCATAGGTTGGCCTCATAAGGCTGACCTCCACTTAGCAGATTTCGGATTTTTGTTCTCTATTTTTGAATACGAGATCACCCTATGACTCATTGCTTGGGCTACGACTTATAGGGAAGCTCGTAGGTTCTGCACTTTAGCAAAATATGCAATTTTTCTCCAAAATCATGCCAACCTACTTTTTCTGCAATAACAACACAAAAAAACATAAAAACCATAAAAATTCGGATTAAGAACTCACAAAATCCCTTGATTTAGGCATCAAATATGATGTATTTTGACAGCACATCAACACCCTCACTTAAAACTGCTGCTTGTCCTCAAACGACGACTCAATCTACGCAGACGATGAGAAACACATGCAATTATACTAATGGCATATTCATCAATTACTCTAATTTAGGTACCAACTATCATTTTCAAAACAAAATTGTAAAGCTACTAAGCAAAACAAAATATAAAGATACATCTGGCAACCCAACTATGATAAACTAAGGAGCATCACCATTCCCAATCACTGATATAGTCATATGTTAATCAAGTAGTGCAAATTTCCTCATAAAAAAGAAGTCCCTCTTACTCACTCAAAAAGCATCTATAATTTAGGGACTGTGGAAGCATTCTCACTCTCACAAATGAAATTCATGCAAAATGACTAACACCATAGGTTTGCCCCTATACTCAATTTCTGGATTGGAGATAAAGTGGATTTGGATATTTTAGGACTTAATGGCTTGTAACATAAGCTCATAGGGTTTTGGTATGACATTTTAGGCAAGTCGTGACTAAAGCTATACTTTAACTATGTTTACCAACACTTTTACCTTCATAACCCAAACATTTTCACTAAATCCACCCTTATCCTCCTATTTTAAGCTTTCCTCGGGTGCTTTCATTCTCTTTTCTCAGCTGTGCCTTATTTCTAAACTCCTTTTTGCTAATTTTTCTCAATTCAAGGCACTTTTCACTTCTTTTTTCTCACTCAGCTCATGATTTTTTTAATTTCTTTCTCTCTTTCCCAACTAACCACCTTATTTTCATTACTACCAAAATAAGGGCCACCCTCAACTTAGGCTTTAGCTTGAGGTGAAGTACACAATATATAATCCCCAAACCAGGGCCACCATTTGTAGGCACCCTCAACTTAAGCTTTTAGCCTCAATCAAGGTTCACATGTTCAAGGATAGATCAGGGCCAATATCAAGGTACTTCATCAAACAAGGTTAAGTTAGGGTGTCAAGAACGAAAGAGTACATGAGAAGCTCAAACATTTGGAACAAGGAATCACTAGCTCATTTGGTAGGTCATTTAGGCAGAAGTGGGCTTACTAAAATAATAAAGGACTAATATCCCTTCCAAATCAACTACATCACCCAACTAGTCTTAGAGTAATAAGGCAAGCTTTGAGTCCATACATGATACATGAAGGCAGCAAAATAAGCTCACAACATACATGGCATTGCACACACAATCTAAAATAGACTCACAGGTCATGCTTCCAGTCTCAACTTACCTTTACATAATCAGGACAAACATCACCAAATAATCAAAATGCATAATTGCATCAATAGCCAATAATCTCAAAAATTTTAAGGGTACCTAAATTTTTCAAATAACTCAAAAGCATTTAAAGACTATGTATATGCCAAAAGACCATACTACTACGTATTTACACATTATCTATACTACCTAAACATGTCGGTTCAGCAGAAAAGTAGAAACATCCACAAAGAAAAAGAAATACAGCAAGAAAACCTTGGGATCAAAAATAGGGGAAGTTATGGACTCGAGGCTACTCAGACTTCACCTTATTCAATAATATCCCACACCCCACCAAAATAGAATACTTTGTCCTCAAAGTAAAGACAAGAAGAAAAAGTACAAGGGGCATACCTTGAGTTGCCTCCCAGGAAGCACCTGATTTATTGTCGCGGCATGACAGGAAACTTTTTGTACTCATGCCTCTTCACGATCCCAATCCTCCATAATCTTGATTTCTCCCATATCGGCCCTGTACAGTTTGACCCTCTGACTGTTGACTTTGAAGATTTTACCATCCTTGCTTTCTAACTCGATGGCTCCATAACTAAAAACGCATACCACCCTGAAAGGTCCCATCCACTTGGATCTGAGTTTCCCAAGAAACCACTTCAACCTAGAGTTATAAAGCAAAACTATGTCTCCTGGAGCAAATTAATGGCTCTCAATTCTCCGATCATACTGAACTTTCATCCTTTACTTGTACAATGTGGAGCTCTCATATGCTCGCAACTTAAACTCATCAAGTTCATTTACTTGCATTAATCTATATATTCATTCTAGTCTAGATTTAGCTTTTTCAGTGCATATAGTTCTTTGTGCTCAAGTTTAATTGGCAAATGACATGCTTTCCCAAACACCAATTTATATGGAGACATTCCAATTAGAGTTTTGAAGGTTTGCGGTAGGCGCATAAAGCGTCGTCCAACTTCCTTGACCAGTCAGTGTGATTCACATTCACCATTTTGGATAAGATTTGCTTTATTTCCCTAATTGATACTTCCACTTGCCCACTTGTTTGGGGATGGTACGAAGTTGCCACTCGGTGCTTCATACCATACCTTTCAAGGAGAGCTCTGAAAAGTCAGTTGGAAAAGTTAAAACCTACATTACTGATATTGCCCGAGGTGTACAAAACCTGGAAAAAATGTTTCATCGGAGAAACCCAGTAACACTTTTGCCCTCATTATTTGGTAAGGGTATGGACTCTACCCATTTGGAGATATAATAAACTGCAACCAGAATGTACTTATTACCATAAGAGCTAACAAAAGGTCCTATAAAATCAATGCACCAAATATCGAATAGTTCTATCACCAAAATACGATTGACCAAAAGTTCATACCTTTACGAAACCCCACCCTATCTTTGGCATCTATCAAAAGACTTAACATAATCATGGGCGTCTTGATGTATAGATGGCCAATAGTAGCCACATTGCAACAACTTATAAGTAGTTTGAGCTCAACTATGATGGCCACCCACCAACGATGAGTGGCATGATTCAAGAATATTAATCATCTCAATCTCAAGAACACGTTTATGGATGATCCCATCCACATAAATACGAAACAAGTATGGCTCATCCTAGAAGAACTTCTTTGCATCATGCATAAACTTGCGGCATTGATGTGTGTTCAAATCAAGAGGCACTATATTACTCACCAAATAGTTAGCACAATCTGCAAACCAAGGTATAAGATTATGTGAGGCAGCCAAAACTCTCTTATCAGGGAATGAATCATTGATGTCAAATCCATCATAAAATTTCACCATAGCTTCATCTTCCAAACTAGAAAGATGGTCAGCTACCTGATTTTCTGACCCCATTTCTATCAACCACATCAAAATTGAATTCTTCCAAGAGGAGTACCCATCTGACCAGTCTTGGTTTTGCATCCTTTTTATCTATTAGATATTTGAGTATTGTGTGGTTTGTGTGCACTATCACCTTAGCTCCTAACAAGTATGGACGAAATTATTCAAAGGCAAAAACCAAGGCCACCAATTCTTGTTTAGTGACTGTATAATTTTTCTGGGCCACATTCAGTGCTTTGCTATCATAATAGATAGGATGTAGAATCCTATCCCTGCGCTGCCCCAACACCACACCTAGTGCAACCCCACTTGCATCACACATTAGTTCAAATGATTTTGACCAATCCGGAGCCACAATAATTGGTGCCAAAGTCAACCTTTTTTCAATTCTTCGAAGGCCTGCATGCATGCATCATCTTATACAAACTTGACATCTTTATCCAACAACTTGCATAAGGGTTGCGACATCTTGGAAAAATCCTTTGTGAAGCATCGGTAGAACCCTGTGTGGCCTAGAAAACTCCTGATACCTTTCACAAAGATTGATGGTCATAGTTTCTAGATAACCTCTATTTTTGCTTTATCCTCCACAATCCCTTTTCCTGAAATTTTGTGACCAAGCATGATACCTTCTTTGACCATAAAATGACATCTCTCCCAATTCAACACCAAATGACTCTCAACACACCTCTGCAATACATCACACAAATATACAAAAAGATTCTTCAAAAGACTGTCTAACCACACTAAAATCATACATGAACATCTCTATAGTGATTTTAACTATGTTCGAGAAAATAGACATCGTGCATCTTTAAAATATGGCTAGAGCATTACACAGTCCAAAAGGCATTCTCTTAAATGAAAAGGTACCATATGGGCATGTGAAAGTTGTCTTCTTTTGATCCTCGGTCGCAACAACAATTTGATTATACCCGGAATATCCATCACGGAAACAATACCATCCTTCTCTAACAGTCTGTCAAGCATCTGATCCATGAAGGGCATAGGAAAATTGTCTTTCTCGGTAGAAGCATTAAGTTTCCTGTAATCCATACACATTCTCCATCTAGTGATTGGTCGCATTCATTCTTTACATTAGGCACCACTATGATACCTTACTTCTTTGGCACACACTACACTGGACTAACCCATTCACTGTTGGTGATCGAGTAGATTACTCCTGCGTCCAACCACTTGATGATTTCTTTCGGCAAAACCTCTTGCTTTGGGGGGTTCAACCATTTCTGATGTTTGACACTAGGTTTGTAGTCCTTGATCAGTTGAATTATATGAGTGCATATCCTAGGGGGTATGCCAATAATGTCTACAATTATCCACTTACTGGCCCTTTTAAATTGCTTGAGAATGGAGACGAGGGCCTCTGTTTGGACTTCACTTAAATCAGTTGTAATTATGACTGAAAGCATGTTATTTTCTCACAGGTATGCATACTTCAGATGTGCAGGTAGTGCCTTTAATGCTAACTTAGGTGGTACTTCTACAAAAGGCTTTGTAGGTGGCATTTCCCTATTGCACAAATCCAACTCCAACCTGGCTTGTCGCCTAAGCCCAAATGATACTCCAAAAGCATTTATCATTTCCTCATAATCAGGAATACTTTCACCATTGAAATTCATCAACACAGCTGCCAAAGGTTCAACTCCTAGCCTCAACTCAATTGGGATCTCCAATTCATTGTCCTCGCTCATTTCAATCATTGAGATGACCTGCAATTCACAAATCTTTCTATCTTATTGGTATACTTGAAACACACCTGCCTCTTCACCAAACCTAAAAGTAAGCAGAATCTTTTCCATATCAACCAATGCTCACTTGTGGCTAACAAGGATCTTCCAAAGATGATAGAAACTATAAAATCAACCTTACAGTCAATATAAGAAAATCTGTGGGAAATAAAAATTTATCTACCTTGACCAGCAAATCATTAAGTATCCCTACAAGTTTTTTAATTATTCTTTCTACCATTAGCAACTGCATCTTTGTAGAGACAAGAGTGCCCAAGCCAAGTTTTCTGAATATGGTAAGATGCATTAGGTTAATGCTGGCTCCCAAGTCACATAGTGCTTTGGCAAATGTGAGTTCCCCAATATTGTATCGTATGGTGAACACACCCGGATCTTCCTGATTTTGCACTAACAACTTTGTGGCGATGGCACTACAATATTAAAAATTTTGGGAGAAGTCTTGGCTAGATTTTAACTTCTTCTTGACTAGATCTTTCATCCATTTAGCGTACACTGGCATCCTCTCAAGAGCTTCAACTAAGGGAATGTCCACTTACAACTTCTTAAGCATCTCAAAAAATTGTTCAAACTTACCTTCCTCTTTTCTCTTCCCAAGCCTTGGGGGAAAGGCGGAGGGGGACTTGGGAAGGTTTTATATTTCTTTGGTTGCTCTTTTGTGCTGGGTGCTTCGGCCTCTTCATTCACCCTCTTCTTGTGGCTTCCACCCATAACCTTTGGAATAGGGAGATCAGCAGTGCTTTTGCCACTCCGAGTCATGACCACTATGCAATGCCCTTTGTTTTTAGGATTTTGAACTGTGTTGCTTAGTAAGATACTCTTTTGGAGTTGGTTCAATTGCGAAGAAACTTGCCCAAACTATTGTTCCAATTGCTTAATCGCCACAGAGTGAGACTCTATTTTTTTAGTTAATGCTTGAAATATCTTCTTTCATTCCCTTCAAGGTCTCATCTTGGTGATCGGACCTCTTCAACAACTTGTCAAACATCTCTTCAAGCCTCGAAGTGCTTGGCACAGCATCATGGTTGTGGGGCAGCATATAAGGACCATTTCTATAACCATTTTTTCTACCTCATTCAACATCTGGCACTCTATCTCTTCATAGTAGCCACTTCTGTTATCTTTTTAAGCACCATCATGGTTATAGTTCTGAACTTGATTCCTGAAACCTTGCCTCCAATAATCCAAGTTAGACCCTTGGGGCTTATTCTGAAAACCCTCTACTTAGTTACTCACGAAACAAGCATCTTCATCAAAGAATGGAGCTTTATATATGGGAGCCTTAGGAGTTTAGTAAGTGACTGCTTGGACACTTGCTTGGTTTTGCTTCAAGACCAAGTCCATAGTTGTGTGAAGTTGAGAAAGTTGCTCCATCTTGTGTGAAGTTGAGAAAGTTGCTCCATGATCTTTTCATTGACCTTTGCTTCCTCATTGTTGGTGTTGACCCCATAAAAAGTCTTCATTATACCTCGCTCTTATTGACTCTATGCTCTACTTATTTTAACCACTTGCTTTATCCTCGCGGCTATCCATGCAAAAGGTTTGTCAAGAAACATGCCTCCCATGATTGTGTCGGCACAAGCTTGACTATCCTAGTCAAGATCCTGATAGAAAATCTCAACCAAGGCATCGTCAACAATCTTGTGACCAGGGACCATCCTCAATCATTTGGTAAATCTCTCCTATATGGTACTAATACGGACACCTTGACAATTGCTCAAAGTTGTTTTTTTGATCTTTTAGCTTTAGCTTTTTTTATCTTAGGAAATATCTTTCTAGAAACACTCTCTGAAACTCTGACCAATTTGTTATTGTACCCAGAGGAAGTTTAGACAACCAAATAGTTGCATTATCAGTTAGTGACAATGGAAACATTTTCAAACCAACTGCATCCAATGAAAGATTTTTTCCCATGATACTCTTGCAGACAAAGACGACAACATGGAGATAACGTTGGGGATCCTCTGAAGGTAGCCCTATGAATAACCTGTGGTTTTTAGAGCATTTGAAGTAATCCACTTGACATCAAGAACTTAGAGTCTTCCGGTAGTGGAGGCGATACTATAGCACCAGTAACGTCCATGGCCATAGGGTTCAAGCGATATTGGTTCTAACCATAAGCGTTAATCTCTAATTTATGGTCGATCATCCCTCAGGGGTGGACTATATTCTCTTTCCATATCAATATTCATATTCATTTCTTCCTTAATCGCAATTTCCTCATTTACTTGAGCCATTCTTCTAAAAAGTCGATGGATCTCCAAATTGATCAGAGCTAAGGAATTGACTTGGCTCCTTGTATTGGACATACAACCTAGTACACCCTGCAAGTAAAATCAAACAACAAAAATAAAAACAAAAGTAAAATACAAGAGAGTCAAGAAATTAATACTTGAACTAACTAATAGTGAAATCAAGTCAAGAACCTAGCCATATTCCCCGGCAATGGCGCCATAATTTTTGGTGATGTTCACGCTCTAATAATAAAGCTGTCATTGTCAGCAATTAACCTAATTGAAGGTTAGGATCAAATCCATAGGGAATACAGGGCTTGACTACAAGAACAATCATTTCGAGTATCTATCACTAAAGTCTCTAAATGGGAGTCTTTGTGATTTGAAAACAAAAGTAAAGTAAATACTATACTACTACACAAGGAAATACTCAATTTTAGGTCTAACTTGGTAATTGTTTTCCTCATGGTTCATCGACTCTATTACCCTAGACAACATAACTATAATAGTAAATTCGCATGCAGGACAGTAACTTAGGTTCTTCCAGCCCTCTTGTGAAGGTGAAGGTTGAATTTCACCATGGATCTTGGTCGGTAACCATGGTATGCCAACTAATCATTACCTTTTGTCCCAGTCAACCTCCCCTTGGTCAGGTTGGTTGATTAGATAAGAACACATCAATAAAATCTTATCATCTACTCCCTTTTTCCTATTCATCACTGCCTTGGTCGGGATCGAGATAAGTGTTGGCCACCACCAAACAACAATCATAATGAAGGGAAAGAGACAATACATGCAAAACCCCAATCATATAAATGCAATAACTTAGGTCATCTCAAGTTAACTACCCATGGTTTCCACAATCGCAAGTTGTGGGTGTTTAGCTACTCATGGCTAAAGCAAAAGAACAAAAATGCAAAGACAAGACATAGTTGAAAGTTTCACCCAAAACAATGAAGAATGATAGCACCAAAAGTTGCAAACCACAAGCTTGATATATTGAGAATGAATACAATATGGGATTTGCACTACCCAAATGTGGGTTTTCTAAGAGAAAAATAAAAAACTATCCTAAAACCCTAAAATATTCTAGAGAATATTCAAAGTTGATGTTCTATGTTCACAATCTAGAATCTCCCAAATAAAACCCTAACTTAAAGTATTTATAGTGGTTAAACATTTAGCCTTAAAAATTACACAAAAAAATAGTTATAAGCTGGTATGTCTCACAGGTACGACTCGTAGGGTGACCTACAAGTGGTAATCAGGGTCTTGTATCAGGTGCTTGGTATTTTGGACTCAACTAGTACGACCCACTGGTATGAGTCATTGCTTGGGCTACGACTTGTATACTCCTCTCACAGTCTAGGCCTCCAGTTTTTGGTCCACAATTTTGGCTCTTTATTTCCTACTATAATTCCACCTATACGAGTCGTATTGAGACCTACGACTCGTATGATGGCCTCATAAGGCTGACCTCCACTTAATAAATTTTTTATTCTTGCTCTCTATTTCTGGATACGAGATCACCCTATGACTCATTGCTTGGGCTATGACTCGTAGGTGAGTTCGTACGTTCTATACTTCAGCAAAATCTGCAATTTTTCTCCAAAATCATGCCAA
>JAOTQJ010202350.1:0-19830 GCA_025642045.1 Solanum sejunctum | reverse complement strand
ACAACTTGTGATGCTTTGTACAAGATCAATATATGTATATATACTTCTCTTCTTCCACTTGCACCAATTAAATAAAAATATATATATACACACACACACACACAGATATATATGTATATATATATATATATATATAACTATGTCACCTCCAAATTAATTTAAAACTAAAAGTAAAATTGAAAAAAATAATTAATTTTGTATTGATTATTTAAATTAATAACTATATTAAAATAAATATTTTTAATATACATGACAATTAAAAAAGAACAAAGATAGTAGATGCCTTTGGACCAAACATATAGGGGTTCCTCATAGAAGGATAAAAAGTTGAGCAATTGTAAAAATTGAGAATTTATGGAAAACTAAATACTCTTAGGAATAGTTCAAAACCGTGAAATCATGTCATTAATAAACTTAATTAATGCCTTTATTTCAACATGAAAGCCAAAACAATTAAAAAAAATTAACCAAAAAATCCTGGCTGGATAACCAACACTTTATGGAAATTAAATTAACTACAACTTAATTTATCTAATAATTCATTTGTTTCCTCCAAAAGTATCCTTCAGGGCATCTGCAGCTCCTTGAGCCTTCGCCTTCACCTGCTGTCCAGTCTGCAATCAAAAAATAATAATTGTTTCATATAAAAAAATTAAAAAGTTTTTTATTATTTCAGTGAGAATTTATTTTTCATCTTTTTTTAATGAACTAATTCAATAAAAAAAAATTATGTTCTAAAGCACAAATTTCTCGCTGCATCCTACATATGCAAAATTGTAAAAAGAAAAGTTTCCATAATAAAAGTTGTATAAACAAACCTCCTGCAAGGATTGCTGAGCAGATTGGACAGAATCTCTAGCTTTGTCCATCATTTGGCTAGCTTTCTCCTGAAATATAGATTAATTTACCAGAAAAAAATTATGAACCAATTAGCATGACATGTCATTAATCACTACTAAAAAAATGATTTTTCCACTGAAAAATATTCATTATCTAATTTCACTTTAGATTGAATCAGTCGAAAAAGTAAACATAGCACTCTCTATTATCTCATATTATATGAGTTAGTTTGATTTGATATGAAATTTACTAAAAAAAAGAGAAATATTTTTTGAATGTGTAGTTTTAATTAAATGATAGATGTTTGTGTGACTGCAAATTATTTCGTTAAGGATAAAATAGATATTTTAAAATTTAATTGTTATCAAATATAAAAATATGTCATTTTTTGGGATGACTAAAAAGAAAAATGAGTCATATAAACAGGGAAAAAGGAAGTAATATTTTCCTATGAAAAACTTATTAGAAAGTTTCCCACTATTTAAGTGAGAATCTGTTTCCTACCATTCATTTTTCCGGTAAATTAGCTCGATGATAAACGAACGAAAAAGTACGTTCTATAGCACAAATTTTTCAGTGATTCGCAGCGATTTTTTTTTGTTTTGTTTCTAGCAGTGAATTAATCCAAATAATGAAAAAATATTTTTTAATTGATATATATTTAATCAACCTGAGTTTGGCCCCTAGCCTCTCCTGCATGGTAACTGGCTTTCTGAGATGGATCCATCTTGCAATAAAATAAATTAAATGTAGAAAATGAGTACTGTTTAATTAATTTAGTAGTGATGTTGGAAAATAAAGGAAATGGGTAAGGTACATATAGGTAACAAGATCTGGATGTGTGACAATACTTGTTTAGCTTAGAATAAGTGTCCGACGAAAATGCCATTTGATTAGGACAACTTCAATCCTTGTCCAATTGTGTTAATCAGTTCACCAAACAATCTCCATATATACTCCTATATATAAGTGAACAACCTAAGGGACCAACACAACATAAATGGATTGTACCAAAAGTAACTTAAGTTGTATTATTTTATTTTTTTAATAAAGCAATATAAAATGTATTATTTTATTTTTTTCACAAAAGCAATTTAAGTTGTACGATATTATTCTTTCCGTATAACACATGTACTATAACATTCTAAATCATGTGTATATTTTTTTTCTTTGCATAGAACACGTGTACATATACTAAATCTAATATTGAAATGTTTATAACTTTTAAATCAAGGGCATCAAATGCATTAGCATATTTTTACGAATTTTGATGGTTGAATAATTGTTATTCTAGTGGGAGATTAAGCTAGTTAGGATTTAAATTTCATATATTTACAATATAAATTATTTTGGGAGGTAGCATATATATAGATTTATTTCTATTTAAAGAGGTTATTTTCGATAGATTTTTGGCTCAATAAGACAGTCTAAAAACTAACAATTTTGAAAAAGAAAGTAATAGAAGTACCAAAAATAACAAACGCTAACACTAATAGTAGCTAGTAATCGAATGGAAACTACAACAAAACATTTACAATAATTGAGGTACAAGAAATAATATAAAGTAACAAAAATTGAAAGTCAAGAAATTACGGGAAGTCCTGTCCAATCCCCTCCCCCTACCCCCTGGCCCCCTCCCCAATACATATTCGGTCTACCTCTACCTCTCTTGGAATAAGTCATGGTCAATCTTTCAATCCTCTATTTCTATCATCCATGCTTCTTCTCATCATATGTCATTGTTCTCTGTTGAATCTACTGTGACTATATTGTGGATACCCCCGTTTCTAACCCTATCTCTCCTAGTATGTCAATAAGTCTATTGCGATATCCTCATTTTATCAACTTTTATTTTCTCAACATGAGTAATTTTCATTGCTATTACTCTACCCCTTAAAACAAATATGGTCTAATAGATACTCCATAGAATTTGCTTTTAAGTTTTGGTGATATGTTCTTATCACATAAAACTCCAGATACAAGCCTCCATTTTACCCACTCTTCACCAATACGATGAGTGATATCCTTGTTAATCTTCTAATTCAGTTGGATAGTACACCCAAGATATTTGAAAGTTTTTCTCTTTTAGATGACATGTGTATCAAGCCTCACTTCCACATAAGTTTATGTTACACTAAACGTACACTCCAAGTACTTTGTCTTGGACATGCTCAAATTGAATCCTTTATACTTCAACGTCTATCTCTAAACCTCCATCTTAGTGTGAACACCACCATGAATCAAACCGATCAGAATTATTCCATCCGCAAATAACATATATCAAACATCTCACCTTGAATTTATCTCGTTGATGTAATCATCACCAAGACAAATAAACCTAAGTTAAGGACCGATCCCTAGTGCAATCCCATCAAAACTAAGAAGTGTTATGAGCCTTCTCTTATAGTCCTTTCCCAATTCTTGTATCATACATGTCCTTCATCCCCCTAGTGTGCGTCACGAGTACACCCCTATCTTCCGAACAACTCTAAAGAACTTCCCTTGGAACTTAAAACTTTTTTAGATCGATGAACACCATGTGCAAGTCTTTATTTCTTTTTTTATATTGCTCTACCTATCTCCTTACAGGATAAATGGCATATACAGTTGAATGTTGCAATATTAATCCAAATTACTTTTCAGAAATAGTCATTGACCTCCTCAACCACATTTTCATCATTTTCTGTCTCGTCTCAAGCCTAGGGCCTAGACACGACCGATGAATGGAGAACCCAAAGGAATCCCAAACAAGCCTCTTAGCATATCGTCACACATTCGTAGTTGCAGAAGCAAGTAAACAACATAGAAGATTTGAGATTAGGGGAAAGGGACTAAAGGAAAGATTGCATATCAACAACACCAAGAGACAAAAGAGTCAAGGTTTATAACATAGATACATCGCATGTCCAATAACACCTCTACTATATAGATAAGAGTGGGGGCAAGACAAAGAAACCGGGCTCACCCTCATAGTTAAAATAGAAGATAAAGGAGAATGTCTCAATACATGATAAGAGAAACATAGACTAAGGTCCCCGAAGTGGAGGACTCGCCAACTAGTTCGAGTAGTATCGACTAGCCATGTGGAGGAGAGGGATGATGAATTTGGGCTCTGGTTCCTACATGGTGATATCATGTAGGCAAAAGTATGCGTTAATACGTTTGAATGTACTAAGTATGTAGGATGCAATACAACAAGAGATAGGCATCATAATCAAAATACATAACAACAGGCAATATGCATAATATAATAATATGACATGTATGATTAATGTATAAGTAAAACATACTTAAGTAGCTCATGCTCATATACGATATCATATTTGTAGAAGAGACCAAGCTAGGTTTCCAAATGTACAACCCTTTGGTAAGTTAGTGATGTTGTCGCCCCATCACTTAGGTGGATGAATACGAACCCTCATCTAGGTTGGTGATAATGCCACCCATCAACAACGTGGAGAAGTACAAACCCTTCCCTAGGTTGATGAGTACAAACCCCAATCTAGGTTAGTGATAATGCCACCCCATCACCAAGTGGAGAAGTACAAACCATTCCCTAGGTTGATGAGTACAAACCCCCATATAAGTTATCTAGGTTCTTAGTTCCCTCAGATTGGGTATGGGCTAATGCAATAATTTATGTAGAATATATCATATACATAGGATCATTTCATCATCATATAGTCATTCATATCATATCTCGTACTTTGGACCTTCAACTCCTCAAGAAACTACATCCGGACATTTTATTAAACACTTAGAGGGTGTGTAATGGTAGTATAAAACCATGAAATGTAGAGATGAAATCATGCAAGAAAATCCATTATAAAACCATCAATCAATACCTTGCAACACCCTCTAGCAATATATATCAAAATCCCTTATCAAATCTTACAATAGATCAAAGATTTATAACTCAAAACAAAGCAAAACAGTCACAACTTTACATAGATTTAACATAGTGTGCAATAAATTTCATAAAAAGCAAGACCCATTTGTAAATCAACTTTAAATCATGCAATTTGAATAAAAGGAGGATTGGTATCATGGGTGAAAGGAAATCATGAAAGAAACCAACATACCTTAGCTTAGAGATGAACTTGGTGAAGATTAGAGATGGAGACTTCAAGCTTGAAGGAGAACCTTGATGAAATCCTTAAGATTGGTCTTGAGTTTTGGGACTTGAATTTAGGGCGAAATTGAGTCTAAGTGTTTAAGAGGATATTGGGGAATATTAAGGATTATATGCGGTTGTAATAAGGTTAAGTGAAGGTATTTTCACGCATGGGGACCCTTGGGCCCAAGACCTAAAGCCTTGGACCCGAAAACAGAAAAATGCTCAAAAATACACACTAGCACGTTGTGCCAGTGTCATGGAGTACATTCTGGAATTTGCATTTTGCAAATTTTGAATTTTGATACGGTTTCTCTAAAATCGTGGTTAGACCCTTTGCCCCTTAATTACATACTTACAAGAGTATGAAATTAGATTTCTGAAATAATAAGCGAATTTTGAGATATATAAAAATTAAGATTCAAAATATTTCTGAGGCACATTTTTGGGCACTTTTTGTGGTTGTCTCAATATCTCCCCCTTGGTGGCATTTATCCCCAAATGTAAAAAAGATGTACAACACAAGAGTGAACATAACCAAATCAGTCCCCCAACAAGAATGCAACATTACATATAAAACACCATTTTCAAAATCTCAATATAAGTGTAAAATCATCATAACTTGCCACTTTAAACATGAATGCATATAAATGACATAGGGGATGAAACATAAGACTTGGAACCACAAGAAGAACTTAGTCGTTATCTTAGGCTTGATTAGAGTGAATGAGGTACGAATATTGCTCCTATAAGACCGCTTTGGCTTTCTTAGAGACACCTTTGACTAGATGATCCTTTCAAGAGATCCTTAATGAACACATCCTCATTAATCAACTTCTCCTCTCATCCACCCAACACCTCCATTGGGACCTTCCCTAAGCCAACTTATCCTCCATATCACCCATAATTTGAAAGAGTGTTATAGCATTAGAGTCACTAACACATCCCATCAATGTAGAAGCATGAGGAACAGAACTAACCAAACCCCTATCCATAGGCAACCCCTAAACTTACGCAACCTTACCAACTTCTCTCTTTATCCTATCCAATTCTCACAACCATAACCCATTTGTCAACCTTAACCACACCCATCCTATTTGTCACCACTAACTACCATCTCCCCCTTGGGAGACTACCTCCACTCTACCATCTTTTCACCCAAAAGTTCCAACTCTAATAAGGTGAAATCAAGGCCTTGCTTAATCTAGACCTCTTAACCAAAGGATATTTGAAACCATGAAGAATGCTACACCACCATGCTCAACTTCCATCAACCTAACTTCCAATCTAACCAATCGATGGACCCCACTAGTCTCCTCCTTAACACCATCAACAACACAGGCTAGACTACCTAGAGCACCGACCACAGCATTATCCTTACTAGGGAAAATGAATGCACACTCATTTCATAATCCTTCAAGAATTTTAACCACCTTCTTGCTATTCACAATCCACAACTATCATATTTAGCAAACAACCTCTCATTCCCCAAGGCTTGCAACACTAACCACAAGTAATTCACAAGATCTAACCAAATCAATACCTCATCACTAGAGACCACTCTAAACATATCGAGGTAGGGTTTTAAGACCCTATTGATGAAATCCAATAGACATAACCAGTGCACAAGCCCACCTAACAACTCCACCAATAATCACAATGCTCATTCCTAGTTCGAAAGGGCACTTAAGGATATCACCTACCCTCCTCCACACTTGAGAACAAAACCCAAACCTCAAATCAACCTTAGAGAAGTGACTAACCCATTGTAGTTGACCAAATAGATCGACTATCCTTAACTCTCATATTGCAACCTTACGGGTTCTACACTCATTAGAAGCATGCTATGCAAGTAGCCCAAACTACCACAAGACCTCCAACCTATCAACCTAAGTTCAATCAAGGCCACAAGACAAGGCTCTATGCAATAAGAACATGGGGCAACCCTTATAGACCCCTCTCTCAATCCATCGGTGCTAAGTCGTCATCCCATAAGAATACATATACATACTTTCAAAGAGGCAATAGTCATTTTTCCAAATTATTTCAATGCACAATTGGGCTTAAAAGCCAAACACCATTCATAATAATTCATACTTAGGCTCATATGCCAAAATCATAATTTCATAGTCATAATACTCATACATAGGAGTAGCCCATTCATATACAAAATGGTGCAAGAACCCAAAATGCTCAAAGAGCCAAAAACCAAAGACATATGTGTGATCACCATGTTGTCATAACCAACATTTTGTCAAAATCATAACATAAAATAAAATTGGGCTTAACCCATAACATAATTTTTCAAAATAATCTATGTACATGAATGCATATTCTATGATCAATGAGGGCATGATGTGAGTAATTAAGAATCAATCTAAAATTAATATGTATAATACGAAATTGAAGTGAAAACATAATTAATTTCACATTTAATCCACAGTGTAATCTCTGATGAATAAATAATTCAAATAGGGAATATGCATACTTATAATTTCATAAGCCCAAAGTAATTCCTCATATAATGGTTTAAATCATATTAAAATCATCAAATAAGCACTACCCATGCATCAATAGAATTTTAGGAATCATAATATTCAAAAACTCAAATAAAAGTAAGCAAAATCCATATAGGTATTCTTGAAAATAGTTTTGGGTCTCCTTGATTGGAAGAAATCAAGGATCAACCCTCATACACATGAATCCTACTAGCACAGAAGAATAACACAAGAAATATCAATTCTCGGGCATATCAAATCACCCCACTCAACACGTCGGTCACAACATTGGTCTTACATAGGGTCAACTAAGTCATAGGAGATACATTAGAAGATAACTCGTTCACAAACTTCGATAATAGACTACTAAATCCCAAGAAGTTCCTAATGTCCGATGAAGTCAAGGTCTAGGCTAATCTCTAATCACCTTCATATTACTAGGGTCCACCTTAATACCATCACCGGGTACCACACAACCTAGGAAGGCAACTTCTTACAACCAAACTCTCATTCCTCCTATTTAATATCCAACCTTCTTCTTTAAAGTTTGTAGTACTACCCTCAAATGACTCACATGCACTACCTCATTCGGGAACACAAACCATTATATTATCACCAAAGCCACCACAAGCCTATTAGAATAAGGACTAAAAATCTTACTCATGAGACTTATAGGCATAACCGGTGTATTAGTCAGACCAAAGGAGACAAACCCAAATTCGAAATGCTGGAAAAGACATTCAAAGCCTTACCTACCACTAACAACAATTCTACTAACAAAACAATCCAATTCTCACAAGATGATAAATGCAACCCCTTAGAGACTTTGCACCTTACGAAAAGAAATAGACCTACCTCCCTTGCTACCATTCAACAACCTCCCACTCAAGAACGGGCTTATTAGGAATTTGGGATCTAATTCTACGGGTCCCACCATCCATGAAGACACAACATGCAGCAAACTATTCCATCACTATATTATCATCAAAATCCACCATACCAACTCCAACAAGCCACAAAGCAAGGCGTAATGCAATACAAACCCGAATTAACACCTGTGAATCTTCTAGCAATAATATACTCAATAATAGGATAGAAACCAAAGGCCCGGACAAAAACTTAGGCACACAAGAAGCCCCACTAGCAATAAAAAAGAATAGAGAAGTAGCAGCACACTGAGTCTATCAATGCATACACAACAAAGCAAAGGAAACTTCAACTTACCGATAATAGCATCGGGCATCTCATCCCCTCCTTGATCCACTTGATCAATATGACCACCTCGATACAAAAGTCAACCACCTTTACACTTCCCTCGAACATATGGACAATCCACTAGCTTGTGACCCACTTCATTACATCCATAACAAGCATTGGTCTTCCTTACCACCCCTCATCACCTCTTTTACCTATTTTACACTTATAAGGACACTCTTTATTTGTATGACCCATCTTCCCACAACCATAACAAGTATTAGTACCTTTCAAGCATGGGCCATGGTGGCCTCTACCACATTTTGGGCAGCTAGCATGAGGCACCACACCACCACCACCTCTACATTTGAAACTTTGGAACTTACCCACATTGCAGGCCTTCTTGTCCTCAATACCTCTCCTCTCACCACTAGAAGTCTGGGGAGCACCCACTTGTTGATCGAGGTGAGTTGTCAATGTTGCCGTCACTTTGGCTACTTTCCATAGAGCGTTGCAAATCTCCGCATTCATCATAGCACTATCCTGAGTAGCTTAAGACATATCCTGTAATATAATGGTTAAGGATCAGCAATAAGCCCTAGGGGATCTAACTCTATCGCACGACATAGAAAAGGAAGAAGTGAAACATTTCCTAAAACGTCTCATAGCCTCCTACTCATAGTTTTGGTGCAAACACAACCATGAAAAATACTCTAATCAACGCTGTGTGTTGGACTTTGAGGATCTATCAACTCAGTGCTATGATACTATCTTTGTCAAGTCCCAAGCCTAGGGCCTAGATGTGATCAGCGAATGGGAAACCCGAAGGGATCCCAAACAATCGGCTTAGCATATCGTCACACATCCTTGGTCGCAGAAGCAACTAAACAAGATAGAAGATTTGAGATTAGGGGCAAAGACTATAGGAAAGCTTGCATATCAACTTTCAAGAATCAAAGAACATTGAAATGGCTTCCAAGAAGATTTCCTAATTAACGTCCTCCAAGGCTGTTGATTCTAAGTTTTCTGGTGAAGTAGAAGGAATCCTGGGTGTCATTTGGAAGCGTTGGAGCTGTGACAAGAAGCAAAGTTACTATGCTGGGATAATAAGCATTACGAGTATCATCCGCACAAACACCTAATTTTGGACCTTCAACCCCATAGGGAGCGATGTCCTCTACAGATGCTTCAGAAGAAGGAGGCAGTGTTACTGAAAAGATCAAGAAAACTTTGGCTCTATTTGAGGTCTCTAGTTCTAAGAACTCTACCGCAAAGAAACGCTAAGGCTCATCTAATGAATCTCCTCTATATGCATCTGTGAGCCCTCTGAAGATCAACTTCCACAATAATCCATATTACTCTTCAGTGCCTCCAAAAGTCATGCAAGCGATGACAACTAATGCTTCATCCATAGAGGAACAACTTGAAAATCTAGTAAAGATGATTGAAGGATTGACTAGGAATGTGCAACACCAAGAGTATCACATCGATAAGTTGATGGACAAGGTGGATGGCTTACTAGATGGGGAATCTAGTCATATACCTAGGAAGGGTATTGAGATTCAAGAGACTAAAAATCCTATAAAGCAAGCACTGACTATCGAGGAGCTGCTAGTTTCTACCGAAGGAATGATCCCACTTGATCAATTAAAGGAGTTCATTGCATGGACTATTAGTGGAGTGGAATGAAGTGGGATATTGTTGAATTTGTTTCTAAGTGGCCAAACAGTTAGCAAGTTCAAATTGAGTACCAAAGGCTGTGTGGATTAGCTCAGAACTTTGAGATTCCAGAATGGAAGTGGGAGATGATCAATATGGACTTCATTACTGGTCTGTTGTAGTCTCAAAAGCAACATGATTCAACATGGGTGATTGTGGATAGGATGACTAAGTCGGCTCACTTCTTAGTAGTCAAGACAACTAACAGTGTGGAGGAGTACGCCAAGATGTACATCCAAGAGATTGTGAGTGTTGACATCCGAAGGTGCAACGTCGCGGCAACTTGTAAGCAATAATTAAATTAAAAGAATTTAAAAGGAAATGTTGTTTGATTTTAGGAAAATTATTTGATTTGAGAGTCATCACCTAATTTTAACGATTATTAGGAAACTAATTAGTTATTTACAAAAATAGTCTGCGAACCAAAATTCTAGGTAAGGATTCAAGTAATTCCAAAGGAAAGGTATTAGCACCCTTCAGAATCCACAACTGTGGGTCCCGACTGAACTTATGTTTTTCAATTTGAGGAGGAGATACACAATACAACATAAGTATAATAATCACAAGATATACACAAACAATGAAATGAATAATGGCATGAAGAACGTCTTAAATTCGACAAACGTCAATAATACACACAATAATGAATAAATAAAAAAAGTAAAAATGATAATTAAAGATAGCATCCGTCTTATATACATGGAAGATCTTGGAAATCGACAATAATTTCTTCATCAGCCAATATCGATAAAAAATATATGAATATATGGGTCCTATTTAAAGGAAAACAAGGTCAAAAAGAGAAAAAGAAAAAGTTAAAGTAAGAAAAAGGGGAAAATACGTGGGGTCAAAAAAATATGTGGAGCCAAGAAAATGCAAAAATTTAAATTAAAATACCCAAAAAATTAAAATATATCAATTAATGAGCTTCTTTTAAAATTAACTAAGCAAAATAATTAATTCAATTACGAACTACTTAATTTTAAATAATTTACAACTAAAATTTTAAACTTAATATGTGACAAATATGAACCTAAATTATGTTTTTCCGTCTTTTTTAAATGGGGAAGCCTCGAAACCCGACAGATAGATTTTTCATTGGCCAGATTTAGTAAATAATATGTGCGTGAACTTAAATAAAAATCTTTAAATCTTGACAAATAATAAACATTAATCTAAACTAAATTTCTCTATCCTTTTTAATGGGGAGACCTCGAAATCCGACAGATAGATTCCTCATCAGCCAATTAACAAACAATATATTAATAATCTTTTATGTAATTTAATGAATAAAATAAGGAGGAATACAATCAAGATAGTCTAAATTAATTAAATTTCATTTTTAGAATCAAACAAACAATAAATAATGATAGCTAATCAAAATTACAAAATAAAAAATCATAACAGATTGTGATTGTAACACTTCGTGAAGTTACTAAAACACCCCTAAACTTGATCATGCGCACAACGTATCTTCCCAAGATCTGATGAAAATTCTGAGATCGGATTAGTGATCAGTATGAAAAATTGAGATAAAAAGTGGTCTCGACTCGACTTTAATGCGAAAAAACGTGAATTAATTTTTTCAAAGTGAGCTTAAAATAGTGAGATTTTCATGCCTCTTCTGCAATGCGGAGAGGATGCGGAACCATACTTTTTTATTTTCAAAAGTTCGATGAAAATCAAAAATTCGCAAAAAAGTGTATATTTACACCATGGGGAAGGAAATTTTTTTATTTAATTCGGGAAGGACAATTTCATCCTTCCTCACATATTTTTGTATCCCCAGGTCAATTTTTGAAATATATTTCGTACACAAGAGGGTTTTAAGACCCAAAAATACTCTAAGTCTTATTTCTACGCTAAGCCAGAGAAAAGAAGAGGAGAGGAAAGTGAAGGTTTCAGAGGAGAACTCAAAGTTCTTCAATGATTCTTCATTATCAGGTATATAAAGGCTACCCAAAAGCATGAGATTGATCTCTCATGTGCCAAAATAGAGTTAGAATGACAAATTCATGACTAGAATCTTGATTCATGAGTTCTTGAAGGATTCTTGATAATTACTCTAAATTCTTAAATAATTGCTTTAAATTCTTGTATCAGATCTTAAAATTCTTGGTTTTAATCCCTTAAACTATAATTTTGTATCATGAATTGATGAACGTCATGTTTAACATTTACTGTATATATTCACTACTATGTGATTGTAACTTGATCCTTAAAGTGTCTCTCCATAATGACCTGAATAATGAACTTAGGGGATGACTAGATCCTTGATGTCTAAGAATGATGTCTGACTGAGTTTGAGTCCTAAATTGGGTGTGTTGATGACTGTAATAGTTGAAATTATTATTGATAGAGTCAAATGGGTATAATTCCCTTAGATTGGATAGATAATCTTGCTCGTAGAGGTTGGGTGATGAGGTTTCTTGAATGATTGATAGACTTATGAGCATGTTGAGTCTTGAGAGAAATATTATCACTGAAATGGGTAAGAGTAAGTCTCATTCGTACCCATTAACTACACGTCTAGCATAGGAAAGGATTGGACCATGAAAATTGATGTTTCCTTTGTCCGAAAAGGGGGCTTGACAGACTTTTGGATCCACTGACAGACTCATCCTCTACCCCAGCAAGGTACTGAATGGATGTGGCAACGACATCTCTTCATTGTATCAGTACTGGCTCATAGATAGTAGTTGTCGGTTATAGAAATTCCCAGATAGGTTTCATGATGACAGAACTCCGGCATGACGTGAATGTATAATGTTTGATAGCTGATGAGGTGATAGAGTTTTGTCCTTTATATCTGAGGTGAGATTGAGGGATGGATGGATGATGATTAAACTGTTTCCTTTTTCTTTATCTTGTTTTACATATAGTACATTCCACGTACTAATGCCCCTCTGGCACTGCATCATTTTATGATATAGCTTTGATAGACCGAGGACTTTAGCAGCACGATCATTGAGGTTCATAGCTCTCTATTCCAGACAGTGGTGAGTCCTCCCCTACATTCACAGAATGGCTATTTCTATTGATTTTCTAGTCTTTTATTTGATTTTGGTGTCCATGGCCTGTCATCGTGTCGAGGGTTTCGTTCCCTCTTTCTTTTCTTATATTGAGACTGTTCATTTTCCTATTTTATTTTCGTATGATAGATTAATATTGATAGTATGCGCCCACTGATAGAATAATATTTATTATATATTATATTATTAAATTCCACCAATGCATTAACCAAATGATGGCAAAGAGATTGAGCGGTCCGCTTAGGGGTTAGCAATAGTCTCTAAGTGTCAGTCACGCCTAGGGTACCCTCCCATTTAGTAACAAACTTGGTATTAGAGCCCAGAGTTTGAGTGTCCTAGGGAGTCTATAAAGCCATGTCTAGTAGAGTCTTGTTTATGGGTGTGTTGTGCACCACACTTTATAAGTAGGAGACTATAGGACATTAGGAAGTGTTACCCTTCTTCTATGATCTGAAATTGTGCTATGAAGTTAACTCGTGAAATCTTTCTTTAAACTTGTGCATTTAAGCTTATAGAAAATTCTGCCTAAAAGAACAACCGTTCAAAGAGATGTCACAGCTTCTGTCACTGAGAACACCCAATCAGAGGCTCTGGTCCAGATTGAGACAAGAAGATGGGGATGCCTTGCTAGGACTGCTGAGGTCCCTCAAGCGTCCCCTGCTCAGCCCCAGCTAGCTCCCACTACTGAGGCAGAATTCAGAGGAGCCATCACCGTGCTGACTCAGTTGGTGGCCTCCTAAGGCAATAGCCACTGTTCTCATGCTCCTAATTCCAGTTCACAGGAGCCCTCAGTTGCAACCCGGCTCAGGGACTTCTAAGGATGAACCCGCCAGTACACACAGGGTCGAAGGTGGAGAAGGACCCACAAAATTTCATTGACGAGATGTACAAAGTCCTGAGGGCCATGTATGAGACAGATATTGAGGGAGTTGAGCTGGCATCCTACCAATTGAAGGACGTGGCTAATGTGTGGTACACTTAGTGGGAGGGGAGTAGAGGTGAGGATGCGTAGCCTGCAGCATGGGATGAGTTTGAAGATGCCTTTCTTGATCACTTCTTTCCACTAGAGTTGAGAGAAGAAAGGGCGGGTGAGTTCATGAATTTGAAGTAGGGAGGGATGACTGTGAAGGAGTACAACCTTAAGTTAACCAAACTATCAAGGTATTCTCTCAAGATGGTGAAAGATATGAGACAGAAGATGAAGAGATTTGTGTCTGGCCTAGCTAGGTATGTGTAGAGAGAGTGTAAGGTTGCCTTGCTGATTCTGGGTATAGACATCTCCAGACCGGTGGTGTATGATTAGCAGGCAAAGAAAGATAAGAGGAGGGATAGAGAAGAACATCTAAGCAGGAAAGCAAAGTCAGCCCGGACATGAATTCAACCCGTAGAGGCAGAATAGAGATGACAAATCTTATTTCTAGAAGAAATCATCACATCCCGCACCATCCATAGCTAGTGCGCCTGCACAACCAACTAGGTATGGTTAGAAATCTCAAGGGCATTAGTATTTCAGGACCCCAGGCGCCCACTCTCAGGCCTGTGTGACTCAGGATATAAGGGAAAAGCTACCTTGCAGCAAGTGTGGTAAGCTTCATTTGGTAGAGTGTTGTGTTGGCAAGGATATATGTTATGCCTATAGTCAGGCTGGTTATTTCAGCTATAAGTGCCCAAAGAGGAGGCAAGGTGAGGGGAGCGGCAAAGCTCAGTCTTCGACAGCACCTCCAATAGGGAATCAGCAGAGGGGTGCTACTACTACGGGTACAGGAGGTAGGAGAAACCACCTATATGCTATGGGTAACTATTAGGAGAAAAAGGTTGCATCAAATATTGTCATGGGTATGCTTCATGTCTTTGCTTATGATTGCTATGCCTTGATTGATTCGGGTGCCACCATATCTTTTGTAACTCGTTATGTGGCCAGAAAGTTTGGTATTCTTCCTAAGTGTTTACTTCAGCCCTTTTCTATCTCTATTCCTACTAGAGACTATATCTTAGCTGAGAGAGTTTATAGGGATTGTATGGTGTCTATTATTATAAAGATACATTAGCTGATTTGGTAGAGTTGGAGATGGTCAATTTCAATGTGATAATGGGCATGGAATGGCTTCATGCCTATTATGCTTCTGTTGATTGTAGAACCAGGATGGTTAGGTTTATCTTAGAGTGGAAAGGGAGTTCGGTTGCTCCTAAGGGTAAATTCATATACTATCTTAGAGCTAGAAAGTTGATATCTAAGGGTTATATCTACCACCTCATGCGAGTGAAGTCTGATAATGTTGAGTCTCCCACTCTTGAGTCAGTCCCGATAATGAATGAGTTTCCCGAGGATCTTCCCAAAGTCCCTCCTGATATTTAGATTGACTTTTGGATTGATCTTCTACCCAAAACCAAACCTATCTTAATTTCACCCTATAGAATGGACCCTGCAGAGTTGAAAATTGAAAGAGCAATTGAAAGACTTATTATAGAAAGGTTTCATATGGCCTAGTGTCTCACCTTGGGGTGCTTCTATCCTATTCATGAGTAAGAAATCTGGGTTGTTGAGGATGTGGATAGACTACTGACAGTTGAACAAGGTGACCATAAAGAATAAGTACCTTCTTCCCAGAATAGATGATCTCTTTGACCAACTTCAGGGTGCTACTTGTTTCTCCAAGATAGATCTCAAATTGGGTAACCATCAGTTGAAGGTGAGGGAAATTGACATTCCTAAGACAGTTTTTAGGACATGGTATGACCATTTTGAGTACTTGGTCATGTCCTTCAGCTTGACAAATGCAACTGCAGCTTTCATGGACATGATGAACAGGGTTTTTAGACAGTATCTTAACATGTTCGTGATTGTGTTAAATTGATGACATCCTAGTGTATTTGAGGAATGAGGAGGAGTATGCAAATCACCTTAGAATGATTTTGCAAACAATCAAAGAGCATGAGTTGTATGCAAAATTCTCCAAGTGTGAGTTTTGGCTCAAGTCAGTGGATTTCTTAGGCCATATTGTTTTGGGAGATGGCATTTGGGTGGATACCCAGAAGATTGAGGTGGTTAAGAACTACCAAGACCAACTTCTCCAACAGAAATAAGAACTTTCTTGGGTTTGGCCTAGTACTACCGCAGATTTTTAGAGGGGTTCGCTTCTCTGTCAGACCCCTTGACAAAGCTGACTCAAAAGAAGGCCAAGTTTTAGTGGTCTAAGGTATGTGATAAAAGCTTTCAATAGTTGAAGACTAGACTGACTACAGCACTAGTATTGACAATGCCAGACGAGATGGGTGACTTTGTGATATATTGTGATGCATCTAGAATTGGATTGGGGTGTATGCTTATGTATAGAGGGAAGGTGATAGCGTATGCTGCTAGGCAGCTTAAGATTCATGAGAAGAATTATCCAACTCATGATCTTGAGTTGGAAGCAGTGGTGTTCGCACTTAAAATTTGGCGTCACTATTCGTATGGAGTGCATGTGGACGTGTTCACTAACCACAAGAGCTTGCAGTACATGTTTAGCCAGAAAGAGCTCAACCTGCGGTATCAGGAGATGGCTGGAGTTGCTTAAGGATTATAATATTAGCATCCTCTATCACTCAGGTAAGGCTAACGTTGTTGCTGATGCTTTTAGCAGGATGTCTATGGGTAGCACTGCCCATCTGAAAGAGGGGACGAGAGAATTAGCCATGAAAGTGCATAGATTGGCTCGATTTGGATTGCAGCTTGAAGAGAACAATGGAGGGGTCAATGTTTAGAATGGTTTCGCTTTATCCTTAGTATTTGAGGTGAAGGAAAAGAATGACCAAGACCCTATCTTACTCCATTTGAAAAAAAGCAGTTCACAAGCAAAAGGTGATATTTTTCTCCAAAGGGGGAGATGGGGTATTGAGGTACCAAGGGAGATTATGTGTACCGGATATTGATGGTGTTCGAGATATAATCATGGCCAAAGCTCATAGTACGATGTATTCTATTCATCCTGGCCTCACCAAGATGTACGACGACTTGAGGGAAATCTATTGGTGGAATGAGATGAAGAAAGACATTGTGGAGTTCATTTCCAAGTGCCCCAATTGCCAACAGGTTAAGGTTGAACATCAGAAACCTTGTGGGTTAGCTTAAAACTTTGATATTCCAGAGTGGAAATGGGAAGTGATCAACATGGATTTCATTACTGGCTTACCAAGATCCTGAAAGCAACATGATTTAATATGGGTGATTGTAGACAGGATGACTAAATCAGCTAACTTTTTGGCGATGAAGACAACCTATACAGCTGGAGATTGTGAGGTTGTACGAGTTCCCTTGTCTATCATCTCAGATAGAGGAACTCAATTCACATCTCAATTTTAGAGATCTTTCCTGAAGGGATTGGGGACAAGGGTAAATTTGAGTACTGCTTTCCACCCTCAAACAAATGGGCAGGCAGAGCACACTATTCAGACTTTGGAGTATATGTTAAGGGAATGCGTGATTGATTTCAAAGGAAACTGGGATAATCACTTACCATTGATTGAGTTCGTGTATAATAATAGCTATCATGCCAGCATCTAGATGGCCTCGTATGAAGCTTTATACGAGAGGAGATGTAGATATCCGATTGGCTGGTTCGAGGTGGGTGAAACTGAGTTGATTGGGCCTGACCTCGTACGCTAGTATATGGAGAAGGTGAAAGTCATTTGGGAAATATTAAAGGCAGCTCAAAGTCACCAAAAGTCATATACAGATGTGAGAAGAAGAGACTTGGAGTTCGAGGTAGATGATTGGGTGTACTTGAAAGTGTCACCCATAAAGGGTGTCATGAGATTTGATAAGAAGAAGAAGCTGAGTCCCCGTTATATCGGTCCATACCAGATTGTAAGAAAGATTGCTAAGGTTGCTTACGAGTTAGACTTATCCTCCGAGCTAGAAGGCGTTCACCCAGTGTTCCATGTATCTATGTTGAATAAGTGTTTGGGGGATACAACCTTAGCAATTCCTGTGAAGAGTAAGGTTGTGAAGGACAATTTTATCGTACGAGGAAGTTCCAGTCCTTATTCTTGACCTAACAGGTTCATAAGCTAAGAAACAAAGAGATAGCCTCTGTTAAAGTTTTATAGAGGAATCAATTTGTTGAGAAAGCTACATGGGAAGCTGAAGAAGCGATGACACTTAAATACCTGCATCTATTCATACCAAGAGATGATGATGTTAAAGGTAAATACTCTTATTCTTATCAATTTCGGGAATTCCTTTCCATTTAGTTGATGCCTTGCATTACCCCATTCCCGAGCCTAAGACAAAGATAGATGATGGATAGTGAAAGTTTGAGTTTTCCCGAGTGAGGGATGAGGTGAATTCTTGTCACATCCCAACCTAGGGTCGTGACCAGTGCCTGATAGGGGCACTTAGACACACACTAACCTGAATTTCCCAATTTATCCTACCTGGAAACCTACCAGAATTTCAACAGAGTTTTCTCTTTTATTAACTAACCTTAACTGCAAATAAAATCCAGCAGCATTACAGGCAATAATATAAATACATATCTCTTTATACATATGCATAAATACGGGCCAACAAGGTCTCCGTTGCGGTCCTGCCGCCTAATATTCATATCACACATAAAGTAATGTGGTTTCACCGCCTGATCGAGTGTCAAAATCATATAATAAACCATGTATTCAAGTATTTCTCATATACACACTACCCACTAGTATCCATAGACCTCTAGACATATATGTTGAACAGTACGTGTATATAATAACACAATTACAGAACGTGTGAATATAAGAAGCTACCAATAGCTAGCTCCTGAAACAAAGAGGGGCACTGCAGCTGAAACTGGAGATCCTAGACAAGAGGGTCTCGCACCTGCTCGTCGGTACCTGTAGGCATGAACGCAGGCCCTCCCCCCAAAGGAAGGGGTTAATACGAAAGACGTATCGAATATGTAAAATAGGAAGTACACAATAACGATAGAACTCATAAGCTAAAGGAAATGGATAATCGTGTATAAATCAAACCTGTAATAAGTATCGAATAAATATTTTTTTTAAAAACACATGAAAGTCATGCATTTTGGACGAGAATGATGGCGACCTCCAGAATAGACCCATGCCATAACATCACACCAAACGTTTAGCCCGAAATCTCCATCACACATCATGAACATAGTCGGGTGAGCCAGGGAAGACCGCTGCACTCACAAGGGACAAGGAAGACCACTGTACCCATATGTCATATATAACATGAGGCACCAGTCACATCATCACACTGTCTAAGCGAAACTCGATCACTGGGCAAAACCGAGTCCGCCGTAGCCAACCAACTTTGAAAAATATACATAAATATATAGTAGCATGATAGTAACCGGCCTAGGAACCGGTGAAGGATATTACTATTATGTATGGTACGAGTAGAGTCGTGAGAAGTATATGCAAGTAATTTATCTTGAAAAGTTTT
>JAOTQJ010202339.1:9601-19830 GCA_025642045.1 Solanum sejunctum | reverse complement strand
CGTTGTTGTGATTGTGTAGATGTTGGGCATCCCGAAGCTTAAGTTGAGTTGGTGAGAGCAAGAACTAATTGGAGGAAGGGGGTATATATAGAAGCCTTAATTTCCACAATTGCACATAAGGGCTCCAATTTTATCTATAGTTCAATTAGGCCCCAAACGTTTCTATTTTTAATCCAATCGAGGACTTCCGACTCAAACTTAATTATGCACGCTAAATTTACTTGATACTCTAATCATGCACCATAAATATACTTAAGTTTAAATTACACGACATCCACAACAATATTTTCCATTTGGATAATTATCCTTAATTTTAAAAAAATGGGGTCTAACATTGTGATAGCCAAGGCCTATCATGGTACCTTCTCAGACTATAGTTATAGAAGCTTCATGGACATAGACATATGTTGGTAGATGTTTGGAGTTCTTTTCCACCTTTTTTCTTCTTTATACTGACATTGCCCCTTTTTCTTTCGTACTCTTTATGATAGATTGAGTTGATAGCCCACTGATACTTTGAGTTTACTTTATTATCTTTTGCAAATGAATTGATTGAATGATGCGATGAGACTAGGTGGTTCGCTTAGGGACTAGTAATAGTCTTAGAGTGCTAGTTACGCCTAAACCTTCCCGAGGCATGACAAACTTGGTATGAGAGCACAGAGTTCAAGTGTTCTAGAGAATGTATAAAGTTGTGTCTAGTAGAGTCTTGATTATGGATGTGTTGTTCACTACGCTTCATAAGCAGTAGGTTATAGGACATTAGGCAGTGTTACCCTTCTTCTATGATCTAGATTCATGCGATAGAGTTTAACTTTATGGAAATCTCATTTTAACTCGTGCGTTATATGCTTACAGAAAATGCCGCCAAAGAGAATAGCTGCTCAAAGAGATGTCCCAGCCCTAGCTGCTGAAAATGCTCAACCAAAGGTCCCGATTCTGCTAGAGGCTAGGAGATAGGGACAACCTGCTAGGATTGCTGAGGTCCCATAGGCACCACCTACTTAGCCACTGTAAGCTCCCATTTTCGAGGCAGAATTTAGGGGAGCCATTACCATATTGACTCAACTAGTAGCCTTCCAGAGAAACAATTAGGGTTCTCAAGCTCCTAGTTCTAGTTCATAGGAGCCCTATATTGCTACAAGACTTAGAGACTTCTTAAGGATGAACCCGCCAGTGTAAATAGGATCAAAAGTAGAAGAGGACCTGCAGAACTTCATTGATGAGATGTACAAGGTCCTGAAAGCTATGCATGTTGATGTGTCTGAACAAGTGGAGCTTTCCTCTACCCAGCTAAAGGATGTTGCTATTGTGTGGTAAAAAGAGTTGGCGGAGAGTAGAGGTGACAATGTGGAGCCTGCAACATGGGAAGAGTTTGAGACAACCTTTCTTGACCAATTCTTTCTTCAAGAGTTGAGGGAGACGAAGGTGGATAAGTTTGTGAATCTGAAGCAGGGAGAGATAACAATGAAAGAGTACAGTCTTAAGTTCATTAAGCTGTCCATGTATGCTTCGGAGATGGTGAAAGACATGAGGGCAAGGATGAGGAAGTTTGTGTTTGGTCTGGGTAGATAAGTGTAAAAAGACTGTAAGGCAGCTTTACTAATTCCTGGCATAAACATCTCTAGAATCACCATGTATGCCAACAAACAGAGGAGGATAAGGAAAGAGATAGAGAGGAGCAGATGAACAGAAAAGCAGAATCAGTTGGGCAAGATCCTATCCATCAGAGACAGAATAAGGGCGACAAGTCCTACTTCTAAAAAAGATTATCTTATCATGCAACTTTTACAGTAAGTGTGCCCGTTCAACCAAATTAGTACGATCAGAAGTCTCAAGCATTCCATAATTTGAGGGCTTAGGGAACCCAATTTCAGGCCAATATAACTCAGGGCTTAAAGGAAAGCCACCCTGTGGCAAAAGAGATTATCTTATCTTGCACTTTTTACAGCAAGTGCGACTGTTCAACTAAATAAGTATGATTAGAAGTCTCAAGGATTCCAAAATTTGAGCGCTCAAGGCACCCAATCTCAGGCCAGTATGACTTAGGGATTGAAGGAAAGCGTCCTTGTGGCAATTATGGGAAACTTTATCTGGGTAGGTGCCACCTGGGCATGGATGTTTTTTTCCTATGTGGGCAAGTGGGTTACTTTCAGCATGAGTTCCCGAAGAAGAGATGAGGTAAAGAAAGCAATAAGGCACAATCCTCTGTAGCACCCCCAGCTGGCAGTCAAAAGAGGGGTAATACTACGGGTATATGTAGCGGGACAAACTGCCTTTATGCTATGGGTAATCGACAAGATCAGGAGGCTACACCAGATGTTGTCATGGGTATGGTTCGAGTCTTTACATTTGATTGTTATGCATTTCTTAATCCAGGTACCACTTTATATTTTGTGACTCCTTATGTAGTGAGCAAGTTTGTAATTCTTCAAGAGTGTTTGCTTGAACCTTTTTCTATTTCCACTCCTACTAGTGAGTCTATCATAGCTGAGAGATTTTATAGGGATTATGTAGTGTCCATTTATCATAGAGACACCTTAGCTGACTTGGTAGAATTGGAGATGGTTGATTTTGATGTGATTCTTGGCATGGATTGGCTTCATGCCTGTTATGCTTCTATTGACTATATAACCCAAATTTTTAGGTTCCAATTTCCTAATGAGCCTGTTCAAGAGTGGAAGAGGCGTCCTATTGCACCTAAGGGCAAGTTTATCTCTTATCTTAGGGCTAGAAAGTTGATCTCAAAGGGTTGTATTTATCACCTCATGTGAGTTAAGTCTAATGATGTTGAATCTCCTAGTCTTGAGTCAGTCCCGGTTGTGAACGAGTTTCCTGAGGTGTTTCTAGATGATCTACCCGGAGTCCCTCTTGATAAGGAGATTGAATTTTGGATTGATGTTCTTCCATAGACCAAACCCATCCCAATTCTATCTTATAGAATGGCCCCCACAGAGTTGAAAGAATTGTAAGAACAGTTGAAAGACTTGCTAGAGAAAGGTTTCATAAGGCTTTGTGTCTCACCTTGGGGTGCTCCTGTCCTATTCGTGTGTAAGAAAGATGGGTCTCTCAAAATGTGAATAGACTACCAACAGCTGAACAAAGTCAATATAAAGAATAAATATCCTCTTCCCAGGATAGATGATCTATTTGACCAACTTTAGGGAGCTATGTGTTTCTCCAAGATAGACCTCAGATTGGGTTATCATCAATTGAAGGTGAGGGAAAGTGATATTCTAAACACCACCTTTAAGACACGATATGGCCATTTTGAGTTCTTGGTCAAGTCCTTCCAGTTGACAAATGCACCCACAACTTTTAGATTTGATGAACAGGGTATTTAGACTATATCTTGATATGTTCTTGATCGTGTTTATTGATATGAAGAGGAGCATGCTAATCACCATAGAAAGGTTTTACAAATGCTCAAAGATTATGAGTTGTATGCAAAATTCTCAAAGTGGAGTTTTGGCTCAAGTCCATCACTTTCTTGGGCCATATTATTTCGGAAGATGGTATTCGGGTGGATACTCAGAAGATTGAATTGATTAAGAACTAGACTAGAAAAACTTCTCTAACGGAAATTAGAAGCTACTCGGGTCTGGCAGGCTACTACTGCAGATTTGTTGAGGGTTTCTCTTCCTTGTTAGCACTATTAACTAAGATGACTTAGAAGAAAACCAAGTTTTAGTGGTCGAAGAAATGTGAAAAGAGTTTCCTAGAGTTGAAGACTAGATTGACTATAGTACCCGTGCTGACCTTACCCGACGGGATGAGAGACTTTATGATATACTATAATGCATCAAGAGTTGGATTGGGTTGTGTACTTATGCATAAAGGGAAAGTGATAACTTATGCTTTCAGACAACTTAAGATCCATGAGAAGAATTGTTTGACTCATGATCTCGAGTTGGCTGTGGTGGTATTCATATTTAATATTTGGCATCACTATTTATATGGAATGCATGTAGACCTGTTCACTAACCACAAGAGCTTATAGTATATGTTCAGCCAAAAAGAGCTCAACCTGCACCAGAGAAGATAGCTGGAGTTGTTTAAGTATTATGATATGAGCATTCTCTACAACCTAGGTAAGGCTAATATTGTTATTGATGCTTTTAGTACGATGTCTATGGGTAGCACTAACTATATGGAGAAAGGGAAGAGAGAAATAGCTAAGGAAGTTCACAGATTAGCCTAATTAGAAGTGCAGCTAGAGGAAAATAATGAAGGCAGGGTCAATGTTCAGAATGAGTCTGTTTCTTCCCTAGTGTCAGAAGTGAAGGAGAAGCAAGACCAAGACCTTGTCTTATTCCAATTGAAAGAAGCGGTTCACAAGTAGAAGGTGATGGTTTTCTCCAAGGGGAAGATGGGGTGTTAAGATGCCAGGGTAGATTGTGCATGCTCGCTGTTGATGGTGTTCGATACAGGATCATGGCAGAAGCTCATAGTTCCAGATATTCCATCTATCCTAGTTCTACCAAGATGTACCACGACTTGAGTGAAGTATATTAGTGGAATGGAACGAAGAGGAACATTGTTGAATTCATCTCTAAATGCCCCAATTGTGAACAGGTTAAGGTTGAACATTAGAGATCGTGTGGACTAGCCCAAAACTTTGAAAATTCCTGAGTGGAAGTGGGACACGATCAACATGGATTTCATTACTGGATTAGCAAGATCCCAAAAGCAACATGATTTGATATGGGTGATTATTGACAAGATGACTAAATCAGCCCACTTCTTGGTAGTCAAGACAACTTATACGGCTGAGGAGTATGCCTGACTATATATTCGGGAGATTTTGAGGTTGCATGGGGTTCCCTTGTCCATCATCTCGAATAAAGGAGCTCAATTTACTTCTTAATTTTTGAGATCTTTTTAGAAGGGATTAGGTACGAACGTACATCTGAGCATAGCTTTTCACAGTCAGACAGATGGACAGGCATAACGTACGATCCAGACCATGGAGGATATGTTGACAGCTTACATTATAGATTTCAAGGGTAATTAGGACAACCATATACCATTGATTGAGTTTGCGTACAACAATAGCAACTATGTCAGCATCCAAATGACCCCTTATGAGGCACTATACGGGAGGAGATATAGATCACTGATTGGCTGGTTGGAGGTAGTTAAAGCTGAATTATTCAGACCTGATCTTATCCACTAGTCTATGGAGAAGGTGAAAGTCATCAGAGAGAGGTTGAAGATAGCACAAAGTCGTCAAAAATCTTATAGGATGTGAGAAAAAGGGACTTGGAGTTTGAGGTGGATGATTGGGTGTATTTGAAGGTATCACTCATGAAGGGTGTCATGAGTTTTGGTAAGAAGGGGAAGTTGAGTCCCTGTCATATCGGACCGTACCAAATTTTGAGGAGGATTGGGAAGTTCTCTTATGAGCTAGAATTGCCTTCCGAGCTAGATGGAGTTCACTCGATTTTCCATGTGTCAATGTTAAAGGAGTGTTTACGGGACCTTGACTTAGAAATTCCTATTGAGGGTTTAAAATTTGGGTGCAAATTCTTGAAGGGAGGTTAGAAATTCATCATATCAGGTACGTAAAATTTACTCAGAACATGAGATTGTTCTCCAATGTGCCCCAATGAATGATTTAGATTGATAGTTGATAGGTGATAGGTTTATGTTACGATTTTCTTGAATGTTGTCTTGAAAGGTCTTATAATTTTGCATGTATTTTCATAAGTAAATGGCCAACATAAATTTAATTACGTATGAAACTGATTTATTGAGCTATTATGTACACTATGCATGCTTAATTGTTAAACAATACATGAATGAAGCTAGGGGTTGGTGTTTAGAGACTAGATTACATATGTATGCATGATTGATGTGGTCTAGGTTTTGATTTAAGTGATTATAGATGATAATGCTATTGAAGTTGATGTAGTGTGAGCCCCTTATAGTCTTTAAGAGGTCACACATGAGTTTTAAAGAATGATCATGACATTCCTGAGTTGAGGGATGATGATATGAAATGATGTCCTGTCCAAAAGAGACTAAACAATGAGAAAAACTTGATGTTGATGTTTATAACATGTTGAGTCCTACGAAGAGTATTTAGCACCGAAGATGAGTAAGAGTGAGTCCCACTCGTATTCATCAACTACGTGGCCAGCATTGACGAGGATTGAACTATGAGAACGGATGTTTCCTTATTCCCCAAAGAGGACTTGATGTTATTATAAACCTCTTGATGTATGCCCTTTTTCCTCGGCAAGGTACTAGGTGAATGCTCAATGACATCGCTTTGTTGTACAATCACCAACTTATAGGTGATGGGTGTAGGTCCAAGAAATGCCTAGATAGGTCCTCTGATGATAGTATTCTGATGTTGATGTGATAGTATGAGTCTTGATCGATGGTGATGTGTTAGAGTTCTATTCCTTACTCTGAGTTGAGGTTGAGTGATGGATGAGCTGATGTCATTTATTGTAGTGCCTTTAGCCCGTTTTACATACAATACATTCCATGTACTTACTCTCCTTTGGCACTGCATCGTTTTATGATGCAGATTCTATTGACAGAGGATTTTAGCAGGCTAATCGTTGAGGTTCATGGATCCCCAGACAGAGACTTGGTGAGTCCTCCCTTGCTTTCGGAGGATATATTTATCTTTTATCTATTAAGAGTTATTTCATTGATTGTGGTAGTCATGTCCTATCATGGTACCTTCTTTAACAGTAGTTATAGAGGCTTCATAGACATAAACGTATTATGGTGGATGTTTGGGGTTCTTTGCTCCCTTTTCCCTTCTTTATATTGAGATTGCCCCTTTTATTTCTTACTCTTTATGATAGATTGAGTTGATAGCCCACTGATACTTCGTATTTTCTTTATTATCTTTCACAAATGAATTGATTGAATGAATGCGATGAGACTAGATGGTTTGCTTGGGTGCTAGCAATAGTCTGTGAGTATCAGTTATGCCTAGGGTACCCTCCCGGGGCGTGACAGAATAGGCAGAATGCTCTAAAACATGCCCATAATGAAGTAGGTAGCCACATAAGAATACACAGAATCGAGGTCGAATGATACAAAATACTTCTTTCATGGTGCTCCTATATGGAACTTTTTCATTCATTAGACCCCATATTTTCTTTCAATACAAATATCAATATGGAACCACCAAATAACAATATACACAATGTATATCCACAAGTGGGGTCTGAAAAGGGTGGAGGGTACGTAGACTTTACCCCTACCTTGGGTGGTATAGAGGTTCCTTCTCCAAATTGTTATTTTGGATTTTTCTCTAGATAATCATGATTCACGACATAAAATAAATACATAACCAAATTAGAAAAGGATAGAGGAAATAATAGAAACATCAAATTTTCAGGCAAAACTAGACCTATGACCTCAGGTCATCCCAATCCCTCCCCATTCCAGAGAAGAAAAAATAACACTTGTAAACATGAGTATATCAAAATTTACTTGCCCAACTTGGAAAGTTTTTTTTTTTCTTTATACAGTTTTATAGAATTTTTTTTCCAGTCATATGCAATGATTAATTTTTGAAGACTAAAAGAAATATATTGAGCATTGCACAAGGCTCCCTCGCGACGAAACATTTTCTAAATTTACGATAGTGCTTTGATTTCATACCATATTTCTCACGACCTGTAGTATCAGACTATTGTTTGTGTTTGGACTCATTTCATTAAATTTGGACACTAATGACATGACAATTATTCCTCAACTTCAACCTTTGCGGCTATGGCAGGATAACAAAACGTAGTATGAGGAACTCTATGTATTATGTAAAAAAATTAAATACAATTGTAAAATCCCTGAACCACTAGAGAACTAGACATAATTTCGACCAAATGCCTCCTACCCCAAGTAACATATGTTCGGGACCAAATGCCTCCTACCCCAAGTAACATATGTTCGGAATCTTTTACATTTTCATATTGTTACATAAATTATATATATAAAAACGTGGTGCCATATTTTGATAAGAGTATGTAACTGACATTTGTCCTTCTTGAAATTAATTAAGATTTTTCGTCTCGATATTTTTGAATGTTTCGTGCCCTGCTGAGGAAACTTGAATGATCAAAGTTGTCTCTTTGGAAGAAGGCACAACAATTCTAGAACTTGTGCTGAATTGGAGATTTTAGAGGGAAAAAGAAATTGACATGTATTGATGTGTCATTGACGTTGAATCTATTTTGGGATGTATGTGTGAGGAAATGGACCTCAAGTCTACCTCAATCACTAAATTTTCATGCAAAGAGGATTATATGAGAACATATAATGAGACCATAACAAATTCATACAACCAACGTGGACCTTAACACTCAGAAATGTGCAGGACAGGAAAAATGTGATGGTTCGAGGAGCATGGATAACATGACACGGGGATCTAACATTAAGAAATACAGCAATAAGGATCAACAAATCAAGCTACAATACCATGTGAAGAAATAGATCTTGAAAATCCAACTCAATAGTTAACCTTAAAAACTAGTCCATGAGAGAGCATTGTCCAAAACAATACAAGAAGACCACAAGTCATTTGCCTCAACCAATGTTATGCTTCCACATAAACTTATGAACTACGTTGTACAATTGCAAATCGACCATAGAATCTAGAAATTAACTAGATATACCCCCACAATATTTGCATTACAAAAAGTAACTTGGAAATATGTAATAATGAATAGTTATTTAAAATAATTTTTTTTTGAGAAGTATTTACCATACAAAAACAACAAGGTAAATTTTCTTTTCATGTCTCATGATCATAAAGCTACACAGGGTCGATAGACTTCAAGACTGGTGCCTGGATTGTCAACAAAATATGCAGATTCCATAGCTTAATTTATTTTGACTGGACTGTAAGGATAAGTACCATTAATTGCTGGTCATTCATTTGTATACAACTTATTTATTGTATTAATAGTCCAAGTAGAGTAAAAACAATTGAAATGCTGGAAAACACAAGAACTTTTCATAATTATTTTTACTTGTATCTTAAAAGGGGAATACAAATGGTTCCAGTTTCCGTGTTTGGAGCTAAAACAATACAAAATGTTCTCTTTAAAAAAAATTAGTTTCCCAAAAAGAGGGAAGATAACTCAAATCCATAACAAGAAGAATAATTACTATGCCAACAAGTTGAGGATTGAGGCATAAAGTATTTTCCACCCAACTCCCACTTGTATCAACTGATCCTATGAAATTGCAAAAATCTCACCAAACACCATTCCCATTAAAAATACTTAAGATACATTTCATCACCTATGCATTGGTTGTACTAAAGCTCCACCACTAGAGCACATCATACCTATCAAGAAAGTAGTACCAAACAAGCCAATATACTTCCACCCATCAAATAGTTGCCAAATATTCTCAAATCCATCATGACTCTAGTCTAACCGATACGTTTCTTTAATCTAGTCGCTAACAAAAGTAACACACTTCTTAACTCTAACCAAGTAATCATAAATATCATTGTGGTAGTCGTATTATGATCCTTTCTGATATCCACTCAATCTATGAAATCATAATAGAAATTTTGACCTCAATTGGTACCACATCATTCTTATTATGCCCTAACCAATCCATAAACGTCATGAAAACTTTACTTATAGTAGTCTGAAAATTTACAAGGTTCGTTATCTAGCCATTCCTAACTGAACCAATTCATTCCAATTTGATCGGATGCCCCAGAAGGAACTACATCTAATTGAACTACTTAGATGAACTATGATTCAATGGCTCACTTGACTTACGAGCTTTCTACATGTTTTAAAGCATCCAACTGATATATATTGGTTGACTGTAGGGTTCTAGACAGTGAACATTCAACAAGAATTGCAGATTCATTGAGTTGATGTAGTCAATTGATTTTGGAACTTGAATTGTCATTTAGTCGCAAATGTGAGAATCTTCACTAAGTTCCTATGAAATTGTAAAAATCTCACCAAACACCATTCCCATTAAAAATACTTGAGATACATTTCACCACCTATGCATTGGTCGTACTAAAGCTCCACCACTAGAGCACATCATCCCTATAAAGAAAGTAGTACCAAACTAGTCAACATACTCCCACCCATGAAATAGTTGCCAAATATTCTCAAATCCATCATGACTCTAGTCTAACCGATACTCTTTTTTAATCTAGTCGCTAACAAAAGTAACACACTTCTTAACTCTAACCAAGTAATCATAAATATCATTGTGGTAGTCGT
>JAOTQJ010202328.1:0-12317 GCA_025642045.1 Solanum sejunctum | reverse complement strand
ACATACCTTAGCTTAGCAATGAACTTAGTGAAGATTGGAGATGGAGACTTGAAGCTTGAAGAAAACCTTGAAGAAAAACCTTAGCTTAGGATGAGGGTTTAAGACTTCAATTTGGGAGTGAAAATATGGTTAAGTGTTGAGTGGGTATTGGAAAATATTTAGGATGATATGAGGGTGAAATTTGGCTAAGTATAGGTAAAAACACGTTTGGGAACATCTAGGCCCAAGATTTGAAAGTCTTGGACCGAGTAAAAAAATAAAATAGTCCACTTTTTGTACCGCAACGCGGATTTGCCACTGGAATTTGCATTCTTGGAATTTCACAATTGCTAATATTTCACTCCTAAATCGAGGTTAGACCCTTTTTCACCTAATTTTGACCCTCTAAATATGAATATGAAGTCAGATTTTTGAAATAGCAAATGGATTTTGAGATATATAGAATTTAAAATTTTGAGCATTTTGAGGCACGTTTTCGGGAACTTTTTAGGGTCGTTTCATCTGTGAACTTTGGCTACGATACTGGTGGTGACCCACCTAGCCTGGTATCTATGTAAGCATGCCACTACTATCTGACTACTCTATCAAGTTGATGAGCTGTAAAATCTTCCCCTCTAGTCTCTAACAGCATCAAGGTTTGCAACCTCTCTTGACAAATTTTCAAGAACTCATAGGCATCCTCTCCAACCGCCCCTAAAAACTTTAGAAGAGCCAATCTGAGGAAATAACCAAGCAACCATTGATCCTGATATGGTCTAATACCTAATGCAATTGTTGGCTCAGCAACAAGAGGCATCAGGGCTACATTTTTACTGGAGTAAGAGCTAGAGGCTGCTCTAGCTAAACTGGTGGAGTTGGAGCTGGCTCGAGAGCTAGGACTGTTTCTTATTGTACACCCCCAAGAACTGTAAGTAACTACATAATAGTCGCCTATACTGTTGGAGTCATAATAGGTGTGGTTAGGTATGGTGCCACTGTTGGTCCCTCCAACTCGCGAGGAATAAAGGCATCTTGATGCTCTTCCACGAAATTTGGGGAAGGATCCTGTATGGAGTTAGTGTTGTACCTCCAACTCTACTCGGCGATCGACCTCTATGAAGCATATTTGTGAAAGAATGAGACAAGAGAGATTCCATAAACAAATAACAAAACTGCACGAACTAATATAGTCAAGAAGAGATTCCCAATACATTCTATAGCTTCCTGAAGCTAAGTCACAGACATCTCCACACCCATCTATAGGACTCTACTAGATGATAGCTCTATATAAATGAGATCAATAAACCTGGAACTCTGATACCACTTATCACAGCCTGACTTTATAGGTCGTGATTGCACCTACCATAACCCATCGATAGGTAGGTTAACCCTATATATATAAGACTTAAATAATATACAAGTGAAACTACCCTAAAAAGTGCCTAAAAATGTGCCTCGGAAGTGTCCATAATCATAATTTTATATATCTCAAAATTAATGCGTGATATCATAAATTCGACTTTATATTCTTATTCGAGGGGAAAAATTGAGTAGGAAATGGGTATAATCCAATTTTAGAGAAACCGGATCAAAAGTTGAAATTCCAAAAATTTGGAATACCACTGTTGATCTGCGATGGTACCGTGATGCTTAGCTTTCGTGGACCAGTCTTATTTCATGCCAGTTTTTTAATTCGGTCCAATGCTTTGGAGTCTTAGTCCTAAGCCTTTCGATGCATAAAAATAATTATACTTAGCCATGTTTCAACACCATATCATATAAGATATTCCCCAATACTCTCTCAAACACTTATATAAATATTTCACTCAAAATTCAAGTATCAAATCTCATTCCGGATCTTAAGAAATTCACTCAAGCTTCAAGTTCTCATCTCAATCTTCATTAAGGAATTCTCCAAAGTTGAGGTATGTGGGTTTCAACCATTGGGTCCCTTTAACCATGGTGCTCAAGCTTCCTTTTTACATAAATTTCATGTTTCTAAGTTGATTTTCTTATGGTTCTTACTTATTATGAATTTGACTTTGAACTAAGTTAGAGTTTCAGAAAAGTGTGACTGTTTAAGCATGTTTTGAGCTATGAATCTAGATCTATCTTGAGATGTGATTAAAGATTTTGATGTATATTGCATGATGGTATTACCAAGTGTTGGTGGGTTGATTTACTTCAAGTTTTCTTGCATGATTTCACTCTTGAATTTCATAATTTTACACTAGCATTACACACCTGTCAAGTATTTGATAAAATATCTGGTTTTTAGATTCTTAAACTATTGATGTCCTATGACTTGAATGACTTTATGATGATTAAAGGAATGTTTATATGAGTTATTTCCATGAAAAGTACTTATAGTATTGTAAGTTGACATAACTGGTTGAGGAGGTGATGCCTCAATCACCATGGATGATAGGGTGAGACAACCATCAACCAATTGAGGGGTTGATACCTCAATCACCATTGATGGTAAGGTATGACAATCCATCATAATGTTGGTCTCTTCTTACATATATAATATGTTCTATATAAGTATGTTTTACTTCAAGCATCATTCATACATATCATGTTGCTATTATGTTATGCTTTGCTTATGATGTTGCATTTTGCCTAATTGCCTATCTCTTGTTGCATTGCATCCTACATATTTAGTATATTCAAACGTACTAACGTATATTCTATGCCTATATGATGTTACCATGTAGAAACTGGAGCTCCTCACGGTCATCTTCATCCTCCCCGTGGCTAGTACTATCTTCTCAAAGAAAGTTTGGTGAGTCCTTAACTCCAAGGATGATATCTCTCGTTCTTATGTTATGTAAAGACTCTCTTTACCTATTTGTATGCTTTTGACTATGAGAGTAAGATTGAAAAGTTGTCTTAGCCCCTGCTCAATTCTAAGTTTAGAGATGTTGTTGGACAAGTTATGTACTATCCTTGAGCATTGACTTTTTTAATGGTTTGTATTATAAAAAACTTCCCTTAGTCCATTTACCCTTATTTCTATTCTGTTATTATTGTTTAATTACTTCCGCAGCCAAGAATATGTAATGATATGTTAAGAGGATTGATTGGGGTCCCTTGGGTTCCTCATTCGTCGTGTCACGTCTAGGCACTAGGCTTGGGTCGTGACAACAAGGCTAGTCTCTGGAAACAAAAGGTAGGCTTTGGATTGATCCAAAAATGACTTTTTTGTGTAACCTAGTGTATATTCATAGAAGTTACTAAATAAAGCTCTTTTCTTTTTACCTTGAATATTTTAATTACTCTATTCCAAATCACACGAGTAGTCATTAGACATTATTAATATACATCCTCGGTATATATATATTTAGTGATTCGAGGGTTTCTTTATTAGTTTTAATAATAACTTAATAATAATTTAATTTAATTTATTCTAATCTAATAAAAAGAACTCTATTTTGTACTCTAACTGTGTATCCTTTTTTATTCCTAAAAAATAGCAGATGAAATAGAAGAGAAACAAAAGGCTTATTAAGTCATAATTCATTACTTGATTGTATCATTAACCATTTATTTTTTTTGTACGAAGAATTTATCATGAATTCACTGATTTTTCTTGCTTTCGTTATTGCTAATATATTAGCCGTAGGACTTGCTTCTATTGGACCTGGAGTTGGTCAAGGGACTACTTTGGGTCAAGCTGTAGAGGGTATCACGAGACAGCCTGAGGCAGAGGAAAAATATGATGTACGTTATTACTTAGTCTAGATTTTATGGAAGCTTTAACAATTTATGGATTGGTTGTAGCATTAGCACTTTTATTTGCAAATCCTTTTGTTTAATCTTAGCTTAGAAATAGAAATATATATATATATATATATATATATATATATATATAAATGACCAAAATATAGATGGAGACTGGAAGGATTCAAGAATATTCAATGCTCACTACAAGTCTCTAAAATAATAACAATAATAGGGGGAGCAATGATGCTCACTCGTGCTCGGTCCTGCATCATGAAATAGATACAGAGTGTAGGGTAAGTACCAGAAATAAAGTATAGGTAGGCATCATAGGACGAGTAAGTAAGAATAGTAAATAAAGCAAGATGAGCTGGAATATAAGTCCACATATAGCTAATCACAGTTAGTATGCACGTGGGTATAGTAGTAATTAGAAACTAAGCAATGGTGTAGTGATGTATGCAGATGTAAGGCCTTACTATCTATGCATGTACACCAACTGAGCTCTCATAAGCCTAGAAGTACCCACATAATATGATAAGGTAAAGAAATGTATTCTAAAATACGGTCTAGTAGTTTCAACTCTCGTGAAGTCTAAGGGTGAAAATTGGGTTGGTTGGGTTAAATTTAAACAGGTTAGAATGGGTCAAAAATACAAACGGTTCAAGACCCAACCCAACCCAAATTAGTTTGGGTCAAAATGGGTTGGATTAAAATGTGTTGAATGATGGGTTATAGAGCGGGTCAAGACCCATTCCGATCCAACTTTTACTAAGTTTTATTTACTTTATTTATTCTTTTTCAATATTTTACTACTTAATTGAATTATATTTTTCTTTATTTGTCTATATAAAACATATCAAATTAAAAAAAATATTTTAAAAATATTTTGACAAAATCTCTCTCGAGTCAATTCGGATTGAATATCAACCCAAATTTAAATGGGTTGAAATAAGTTAGGTTGAGATGAGTTGATCTAATAAATGGACGGGTTATTAACCTAGCCAACCTTCAATGGGTTGGGTTTAATTTTGCCACCCTTAGTGAAGCCATAACTAAGACGATATGTAGGTAATCTCAATTCCAACACAACAACTCAACTTGTCCTTTTAACCAGGTTGTGACCTAGTCTTAAACTTAGGCTATGACCTGAACTCAAACCTAGGTTGTAACCTGGCCTCGAACCCAGGTTGTTGTCCCGACATGGCCTCTACCACAGGTATGGTCAGCCATGGCCAATACGGTCTGAAAGGCCTTAGGCCTTGAGCAACTTGTCATGACCCGACTTTATAGGTCATTATGACACCTACTATAAGCCACTAATAGGCAACCTGACTCGTAATCCAGAATTGCTACTGACGGGTGTGATCGCAGAAGATAATCCAAAGAATATCAATTAATAGTCAAAACACACAGAATAGTAGAATTGATATTATATAAACACAATATACCGATAGGACAACCCTCCTAGAATCTAGAAGTCACCTATACAAAGCTACTATAGACAAGACACACATACACACACACACACACACACACACACACACACACACACACACACATATATATATATATATATACATATACATACACACACATACACAAAAGACCAAAATAATATACAAGGCCACTCTGTGAAAACAAAAGATGAGCCACTAATACAGATGGAGACTAGAAGAATCTAAGAATTCTCAATGCTCAACACAAGTCTCCAAAATGACAGCAACTACAGGGGGAATCAATGATGCTCACTCGTGCTTAGTCCTGCATTACAGAACAAATATAGAGTCTTGGATGAGTACCAAAAATAAGGTACCCAGTAGGCATCCTAAGATGATTGAGTAAGAAAAGTAAATTGATGTCACCCAAGCTACACCTTCTTTTTTAGGCTAAAGCGATTGTTGTTAAGATATATAACCTAACCAAGGTTAGGGTCGAACCCACAAGAAATATCGTAGACTTAGAAGAATTCAATAGCAATTGGGGTTGATTAACCAACTTATCTCCCCAAGGGAGGGGGAGGTGTAATAACTATGAAAATTAAAGTAATTCTAAACTAAGGCAAGTGTTCAACTAGTATGAAGAGTAACTAGGGTATTGTGTTCCCATGATTCCCCAACTCAGTATGACTAGATAATCGAATTCTCTTTCAGTGTGTAGCATGCAGAACGGTAAGTTAAATTCACCAAACCTTTTGGCCCAAGAGAGAGGCAAATTTCGCTACATGATTTGGTTGATCCCCATAGTGTAACATACTAACCCCTACTTATTATCTTAGTACAACCTTTTCTTGGCCCAGTTTGGTTGATTAGACGAGAAACTTCAATGAAATCTTGTTAATTAATCTCTTTTCTTATTCATTACTACCTTGATCCAGTTAGTAACACTAGGCGGGTTCTAATGTTGGCCACCATTAGAAAGAATTCAATATGAAGATAATTAATTAATACATGCATACACACTTTTCAAAAATTACGAATTATTCGATTTTACTTTATTAGTTCTTCATGGCTCCCACAACTCTAGTTGTGAATTTAGCTACTCATAGTCATTGCAAATGCAAGACTTATGAATTTGAATAACATAATTGAGTACTTACAAAGAGAATTAAGCATAAGATATCCAAACTCTTCAATGAGAAACACAAGATTGAAATTAATAGATGAAAATAAAGTTTTACAAGTGTATCTCAAACTCTTTACTGTTCCTCTACTATTTACTCTTTGTTCCCTATGAAAAATAATCTAAAAAATCTATTTATAGTGTTTAAAATACAAAACCAAGACGAAAGATAACTGGGTTGACAGGCTCTATGAAGGACTCTACGGGTCGTATAACAGTTCACTGCCCCTGATCGGGCTTTTGTGGACTTGTTGCTTCTATTCTAGGACTATCTTCTACGATACCTCTCTATGACCCTTAAGGGGCTTCGTGTGATGGACTTGTAATAAGTTCCCACCTTCTAATCCTCAGGGACGATACCAAGTTTACGGCACATAAAGTCTTCTATGGTTCGTCTGCATGTTCGTAGACTCAACTTCAAAATACACCCTTCACTGTAATTTTACATGAAACCAGCTTTACGAATCGTAGAATCCTCTATGGCCCGTAAAAGGTCTCGTAGACCTTTAACTTCAGCAACTGCTGCACACTTTGCCCCAAAATAGTACCAGCCCTAGAATCCTGCAAAACATAAAAGCACATCAAAACCTACTAACATCGTATTGAGAACACACAAAATTTCAAGTTTGAAGCATCAAAAGTATTATATTTTGACAACACATCATAAATCAAGCAAGAATAAGCCAGAATATAACTCCATATATAGCTAATCATAATAAGTATATAAATGGGTATAATAGTAATCAGAAACTAAGCAACAGTGTAGTGATGTACGCAGGTGTACGACCCACCAATCTATGCTTGTACACCAACTGAGCCCCTATAAGCCTAGAATATATAACGACGTGCAACGATATGGTAAATAAATGTATTCTGAAATATGATCTAGCAATGTCAACTCTCGTGAAGTCATAACCAAGATGATATGTAAGTAATCTTCAGTCCAACATAGCAACCCAACCTGGCCTTTAACACAGGTTGTGACCTGGCCTTAATACCAACCTATGCTTTAGCCTTAAACCCAGGTCATAACTTGGTCTCGAACCCAGGCTATAGTCTCGACATGGCCTCTACCGCGGGTATGGTTAGACATAGCTAGTATAGTCTGACAGTGACTTAAGACTTGGACTAGTCCAAATAGACGATATGGCTTCGAACCAGATGGACTCAAATGATATAACCTCGAACTAGAGGTATAAAGAATGTAGTTGAGGCTCAATTCTGCCAGGCTTGAGTCAGCTCTTTCAATCTACAACGATTTATGCCTCTCAAGTCACATCAAGAGAGTATATAATAGTCTGTCGATCCCGAACAGCGTAGATTTAGGGCATCACTATCCTAAGTCTACACTAAGGCCCAACAATCATCAGATAATCATAAACACAATAGATAATCAGTATATCAATCACAAGTAACCTCAAAATGTCAAACAGATATCCCGCTAGTCCCATATGTTAGCTAATATAGTAAATCTAACAGTAAAGCCTTAGTCTAGATTTTACATCCAATTTTTATGCCATCCAGACAAGATTCACATATTCTAACCTAGTCTAGAAGAAGGGAAGTTGTAGCCTACCTGAATGTTGATCACGTGCAATCCAAATTACTTTGTAGGTGTCTTTCCCTTTTAAGTAGTCGTAGAATGTTGTCAAGCTATCAGAATAAGATTACAACATCAATGTAATCATTTCAGTACCAAAATCACACAAAATGGGAGCAAGACCACCCCTGGATCTAAAAGCAACAAAGTAGGGCTAACATTCAAAATTCCAAAACAACTCCCGTATAATGGTTCTTACAGTTACCCGAGCCTGTGCTTCAAATTAAAGATCAATCTAATCCTTAGAACAAGCCGAACAATTCCATACGAAATAACATTTCTTTTAAAAAGTTAGTAAATAAGGCAACAAATTCTATAGTAATTTTACCTCAAAAGAAACTCAATCGGAAGATTTTAACAACAACAGAACGTGCATCTCACAGAATCACATAGAGTAGACCTAAATTTGACTAAGTTTCATTTCGAAATGACTGAGAAATTAACCTTTGAAGTTTTTGATAAGTCATCCTAACTACAACAACAAAAATAGTGAAAATTACCTTGAACAATGTGTCAAAAGTAATTTTAAACATTTCCACGATGTTCTCCTCGAAATTCCATGAAAATTAGCCTTTTGAATCACCTAATTTGGCTTCAAAGTGGAGAATTTATTGCAGTTGAAACTTTTCCCTTATTTGTGATCGAATACTGGAATTTATTCATCTATGTACGATCTCCAACTTTGCTCTCTGCAATTGCGGAGTACAAGGTCATTTGACCTCTACAAATGTGTGAGGTCCTCTACAATCACAGAGTGTTGGCTATCTAGCCTCCGCGAACGTGGCCTGCAGGCTTGTGATCGGGGAGCATTGGTGTAGCTGAACTCCGTGAACGTAACCAAGGCCCCGCAATCGTTAAGTGTTGTTATAGTCGAATGCACCAGATTCAAGCTAAGTTAGACTTTCCAATGGGGTGTCTGGAACTCGTTCGGAATCTTATGCACACAAAAAACTATTCAACCCCACCAAATTTAATGTTTTGGATCCTATGTCGCAGTCGAAATTCCCGTGTGAGGTCAATATGCATAAATGTGAGTTTCACTTCTCAAGGCCATGCTTAGGTAAAATTCATCGAGGGGCTCAAAATGAGTCTGCAAGTCTCAAGAACTGAATGAAAGGTCGTTCTAGACCAAACTCGACGTTCTAGAGCTAATTGTACTATCAGAATTTTTCATTCAGGTGCATTTTCCTAGAATGTTTACCAAAGTCAACTATTGGCTAATTTTGAGGGCTAAAATTCAAAATTCAGTACAAACTCACAACGAAAGCCTCGATATTTTAATCGACCATGCTTCTAGCCTAATTTGACTATTCTGGAGATAATTGAACTGTCACAATTTAATTTTGAGGTTGTTTATCCATATTTTTCTTTTTAAAAAAAAATACTTTTCCGGATTTAAGAGGCCTTTGAATATGGAAAACTGCATAATTTCCAAACGGTGATCGATTTACCAATGCCTACAAGTCATAAATGACCCAGGATCATTATAGAATGCTCTAATCGGCAAAAAAAATGCAGAAACACAAAAATGACCTAGAGGGTTATTACAACAAAATAAACAATAATAATATATAATATTAAAGATAGAGAAGAATATAAAGAGAATATTCCTTTTTAGTGTAAAATTTAGTGTAATGAATTAGAATTAATTTACTCTAAAATAGTGGATCTGACAAAGATTGAGGCTATTTATGATCGAGCAAGGCTCAACTCATCAGTTACTGAGATTCTTAGCTTCGTTGGATTAGTGAGCACTGTGGATGGTTTGTGGAGGGCTTTTCATCTATTGCAGCAACTTTCACTTGGTTGACTCGCATTGATGTTCCTTTTGAATGGTCGGATGGGTTCTAGTTGGGCTTTCGAAAGTTCAAGGAGCTTTGTTGGCTCTTGAGTTTTGATTTAATATGACATCGATTGCGATAACAATTTTTTCAAATTATCAGTCCCCGTTTATAAGTTCTTGTCGACTACGACCTATAGGAACCATGATATCTACTACTTCTAGATCTATTTGTATAGGCTAAAGAGGAGACCCCCGCCCCCTCTCAACCTTTATAAGTACATCAACGAACTACTCTTACTGCTGTAATACACAAATTGTGTATATCGATGTATATAAATTTTTAATACATAATTATATACTGTTTATAGAATATCGATACATAATATATACATATAATCATTTTTATCGAATGTTTTTTTTGTTTCTTGTACAATTACATAAGAGACCATAACATTAACCTGATTAAGAAGACGAATTGATTGAAATAATCAACTTCTTTAGAAAACCTAACTATAGAATTATTTTTCCCCATTGGTATCCAAATTGTTCCAAGCGTGTCAATCTATTGCTTTGTTTAATTATTTCACAAATACTGTTGTAGTAATAATGCAGAACAAATCAATTTGATCCTTTTTTTGATTCGACAAATTTGGATGCTTTATTATTTGACGATTTGTATACATTTGTGAGCAACAATACTATTTGTAAGTCTGTAACGTAGATGATTTTGAGAATAAGAAAATTGATTTGTATAGTGCCAAAAAGAAAATAAATTAAATGAAAACTCCGATGTTATAAGAGTTTGGAACAAAAAAAAAATAAAAAAATTTCCCAAAAATTTCAAACAGCTTGAAACAAGGGTAAAGACGCGCCAGCTTGTGCGCCTTACCCCTGCATTGTTAACGTCGTTACTGACTGAACAACAGGCTGCTTGCAGCCTTTGTAAGGCGCAACACGTGGAGCGCCTTCCCCATTCCCTTTCTTTTCATCCCTTTTTCTTTCCCCTTCCCTTTGCCATTATTTTATCTTTGGTCTTGTAATTCTTTTAACTTTTTTTTACTAATGTATTTATTAAATTATGTATTTTAAATGATTAATAATTTTATATTTAATAGTAAAAAATTATAATTTTTTGCAAGAAGAAAAGAGACAAAACTAAAATTAGGGGAATTATATTTTGCTTTTTTGGTTTCGAACTTAATGTTTTGGTGGATAATGGAGACGTCTAGATTTCATATGCAATTCCATCATGATTAACTTAAGCTTTTTGTAGTATAAATCATTTGTAGCCATATATTATGGTCTTAGAACTCAAGCTAAGGATATCGTAGGGCGCTAGTCGATTTGCTAAGAATCTCTCACGATTTGACAAACGCTTGTAAGCCTTGTTGCCTAAGATAGCCGTTGGCTATAGTGCCCTGGCAGCTGGCAGGACATGTTGGGCACGATCCTACACAGTTCTGGGGCGAAATTGGCGCGGGATGTGTCACATATGTCACGAGAAGACTAGCAACGCAACTCGTGTTTCAATTGGGATGCCATATTAGTATTAAGAATAAACAATGAAAGATTAACATCAGTCTTCACCGTTGCATTTCTACGCAAAACAAAAGATGTTAAGTCTTTTAAAACACAATAATAACGTATTGGGTTGATTTTACACTTTAAAGCATTATAAGTTATACAAGATCACTTAGCACATGATTAATTCTTCAAGGGATGAAATATTTCTAGTTGTATATTATTGCAGCTCTTTTTCTTATTAAGTATTTTGATTGATCAGATTATTATTTTTGTTTAAATATTCAGCTAGTATCGAGTTTCGGCCCACTTAATTCTATTTCTTCTTCTAAAGACTCAAATTCGAAATTTGTGATGTATGTGTAGTTAATATGTATAAAGATTGCAATGCTATTGTGATTGATAGATTTACAACACTTCTCCCATCAGTGGCGAAACCTTCGTACACTAGCAAGTGTTTTAGTACATATATATTTTGACTTCTTGTATCTTTTAAATGTGACTATTTTTTTATATCTTAATATTTCTTAATTAAAATTTTAATTTTACCACTATCTTTTATGTAATTGGAGTTCCGATGAATTTGAAAGTAAAAAAAAATTTGAGCTTGACATGTCTAATGTAAAGAGTATGCAGTGAATATGCAATTAATTATAATAACTGGAATGCTTTGTTAATTTTATGGTTGAGGGATACAATAGTACTCTTGTAATTTTCTCAAGTTTATAATAAATCTTAGGAATAACCCCCAAATTGGATCTTAAACTTGACATCATTTTGTAAGTTGGAACTTAAACTTTGTAAGTTGGAAGTTGGAACTTAAACTTTCATAGTGCACAAATAGGACCCTCAACTTGGCAATTCCTGAACAAGTAGACACAGGGTGCTGACATGGCGCCGTGAGTGCAGTACACTCGCGGGGGACGCGTGAAAGCCTTATTTTTGACCATTCCAACCGAAAAAAATAGGTAATTTGACCCTTTTACTCCTGCTACATTTATATATATATATATATATATATATATATACTATTTATTTTCAAATTAACATACACTTTCTTCTTCTTCATTTTATTAAAAATGCACAAGT